>JBBPLD010000090.1:0-77540 GCA_038089555.1 Chalciporus chontae | reverse complement strand
CCAACCATGGTGAAAATGGTGTTGTGGAGGCTACTGTACAATTTCCGTATTTTTACGATTTTACGATTTTACGATTTTTCGCGGCGCGTTTGTGCAGCCGCGCCAACATTTTCCGAAACGGTTGTACCAGACTTGGATGCCCTGTCACGACGATTAAATTCCAGAACGCCTCGATTCTGATGGGAATTGCACCCTGCAGCTGGGTCAAGGGCGCACTGGCAACGTGCAGGCTAATCCTGGTATGAACAACAAGTTGGCAAATGTTGTCACGTCCGACTCGTTGCCTGAGTCGAAGTACTACATACATTTCCTCGTCACGGTGCGGGATCAGTGCCAATCCGAATGGATGAGACGTTCAATACATGAGAAGTGCCAGCGGAAATTGTCTGGAAAGGACTGCCAAGAGAAACGCACCCGTGGTAACACAACATTGACGCAACCAACCATCCAAGCAAATAGATATTCGCCTGGACGAAAGGTGTAACGGAGGAAAAACCATGCGTATCTCGATACTAACTACCGCCATCAGTCGAAAACAGTGGTAATATCTGGACACAACCAGGAATTCAAACTCGTTCCTCACTCCTTCTTGGCCTCCCTCTCCAACTTCCTCAGAGTACGACGACGGATATCTGTATGTAGCGAATGGGTATAGGAGATGAAGGCGGCCTTCCATCCAACGACGTGAATGATATAGTCGACAAGCCCATGACTCCAGAATGGGGTAAGAGTACCAGGTCGGTCGGTCATTGCTGCTCCGCAAGACAGTCCGATCTTGCTCAACGTAGACCGAACATAAGCTTTGGGCGTCGGGACAAGCATGGACGACTTCCGAATGTTGGACATTTTCGAGACCTAGAGAGATGTACGGTAGACATTCAGCCAAAGATGGCCCAAGCAAGCGATAAAAAGGTACATTACAACAAAGTAGGTGTTGAGGTGTTGGACGGTGATGTTGTGACCTCTGACTTCCTCCGCGAGTGCGCTGGTGAACGTCGAGACAAATGCTTTCGTGCCCGAGTAGGTTGCAAGCATTGGGGAAGGAACTTGGCCAGCGAAAGACCCAACGTTGAGAATCAAGCCGCGCTTCCTGTCACCATATGGTCCATCAGCCATCTCGTCACAAAAGCCATGAGACACTAACCTTTGGATCATACCAGGGAGCACCGCGTGCGTTACACGGATGGTACCGTTAATGTTGATGGTCACGATGTCATCGTTTTCTTGTTCGGCCGTCTCAGCGAAGTAAACTGGCATCGCATGCGATTTGCCAACATTGTTCACTATCGACAGCTATCAGTTCAGCACTCGTACTGTGGCCGAAGACGAAGTACTAACCAAGAACGCCGATATCGAGGCTACCGAGCACCGACTTGAGCGCGCTGAGCTCGGTAGGGTCGTTCTTGGCGAAATCAATCAGTTGAATGCGAGCCTCGACTTTGCCCGATGTCTTGTTGGCTGAGGGCGAGCGTGGTAAGTCGAAAATGAGAGGGTGGAAAGATTCGGGGGATGGAACGCGAACGTACCAATTTCAGTCGCAACCGAAGACAACATCGCCTCATTCCGCGCGACAAGGAGAATGTTGAAGCCTGCAGCGGCCAGCTGCAACGCAAACTCTTTTCCAATACCATCAGATGCGCCTGTGACCACTGAGAAAAAGATGATGATGTGTCAGTCGAACCGAACTGGCGACGCGTGTCGGTCGAGTGCCACATACCCGCCCAAGCACCCTTGGTCGCGCCAAATTTCTTGAGCTAAAGACCGAAAAGCGCGTCAACTTCGTGTCATGGTTTGTGCGACGCGATGACGAACGTTTTTACCAGGCCATATGAACGTTTGACTGAAGACGAGCGAGGTCTTGAGGAAGAAACGTGCCAAGGTGAGTGCCCCGACCGAGAGAAGCAAGGTGTACGTCCAAGGACAGACAGTGACTACAAAATACGCTCTTAATCGTTATTTCGAGGTAGGAGGTTGGGTATACCTTGGTCAGAGAGCCAGGCTTGCGGAGACGGTATCGACATCGTGGTTGACTGTGATCTAATGCTGTTCGGTGCAAAGACCGTAATTGAACCGGTCACTCTTTGGGTAGCCGAGCCCACTATCACACGCTACCACTGCACCGGCAGCGTAACTGGCAGCAATGGTCCATACAGTACTACCAACCTTACTCGCTCATGCGGATACAGGATCAGGGCATCCGAGTCTCTAAGCAGATACATGTCTCTCCGGCGTATCGTGCAAGTCTAGCTGCCTCAAAGTAGGTATCAACGACGTGAGCTCTTCCCGTTCCAAACTGGATACCTTCGCTCCACGGATCTTGAGCGTCTCGAGCGGACAATTCGATCGAGAAAAGAACTCTTTGAGCGACGCATGTGGCCAGTCTGATTTCATCGTTAGGCTGAGATGGTGCAAACTAGGCAAGGTCAACACGTCCAGAAGTATATCAATGGACCCTCGTCTGACGCCAAGGGTCAGAGAGCTGAGGGTGTGATGAGCGGGGGGAGTGTAGTGGTACCAATCATCAATTTCGATGCTGGATACAGCCATGTCTTCAAGCTGAGGACAAAACTGGAGTGGCATCAGGCAAGATTGTGTGCCATGGAAAACGTCCAGCCTGATGTGGGTCAGCCTCATCCATCCAGGATCGACGAGCGTGAAAAGACCACGGGGGAAACTTTCGGTGTGATGTTCCACGAAGGTTATGTTGACAGTACGACGCCCATCCGGCAAGGACTCCTTTCGCGCGAAAACATCATTGACAACACCATTGATACTTCGGTCGTTGTCAACCAGCAGGCGACGCAAATTTGGGAATATCAACGTATCCAGGGGTGAAAGGATGGAGTCAGTCCTGCGCCCTATACCCAGCGTGCGTAGTTTCGAATGTGTCAGTGTGATGGGGTTATTAGATCTCTTAATGATGACAGGGGAGAAGACGAAGTTCTCCAGATTGGGACACGTTTGCAGGAAGGTCAAGAAGATGGTATTGTCGACAGGTCGTTGGCTGTGATGGAACGACACCGCGAGGCTTGTGAGGTTCGTCCATCCTGGATTGAAGAGTGACAAAGTCTCCGTGGAAAAGACAGGGCATTCGATGAAGAGAGTGTGAAGGCGGGGGCGCGGTTGGACGATCGATATATTCTGCCTCATGATATCCGTGCCTCTAAGATGGAGGCGCTCCAGATTGGGAACATCCGCAAGCAAAAGATCCAAAACATCGGCAGAATGAGGGCCAATGCTGAGGGCTGTGCACCGACTGGTGTACAGCCGCGAGAACTTCGTGGCCATTGCTGGCCATTGCGTCCGTGTGCTGATGAATGGAGTCAAGCGGATTTCAAGTGAAAGCGGACAGTGGCCTGAATTTCCGAGCCAGTGTTGGTAGAGGGTAAGCAGTCGCTCCGAGTCCCGCCTGATCTCTGCGATAGACAACGAACACCACAATCTTGGGGTGCCAAAAGCAACCTCTCGCCATCCCCGACAGATCTGTGTCAATAACAGCGGCGCGTCTTGTATATCCGGGGTGAGGTACGTGTCATCGGGCAAACATTGCATGAAGATGTGGCTGAGCACGTCTGAGGGCAGGCGGCGGATGCACGACATAAAGCCCTCGTGCTTCTTCATGGAACACGCGATCTGCTCATGCTTGTCCGCGAGCGCACGAACAGTTGATTTAATTTGCTCGAGGATGGTGTCAATGACATTGAGATGCTCCCGACACTGGGACACGATGTCGCGAATCGGCGAGATGTCCATGTTCGAGGCGGCATAGTTTGAAGTGAAGTACTTGGCGTACGGGGTGTCAATGGATGGAAGCTGTTGCAGTGCGCCATCAGAGTTTTCGTTACGCAGGGAGATAGAGGCTGAAGCCCTGAGACACCAGATACTTACGATCGAAATAGGATCATTGAACGCCTGGAGCTGTTGGGACGTCACGGTGTATGTAACAGGCTCACAAGTTGGCACTGCTTGGGGCCAACTTCGATCGACTCGCCACCACCGTAGTTCGAGCTCCAACTTGTCACATTGGCCCTGAGTTGGTGACGTGCCTTAGTTTGCAACATGCCCTCCACGTGTTTCTATCTGGAACGAGGGATACATTTTGTGAGCGACGGTCAGTTAAACGGTCATATTCGTTGGAGTTGTCTAATTCAGAGAAGTTACTTATCAGTGCGTGTTCGACTGATTGAATGCCCTGAAGTTTGAGTTGGGTCCGCCCCCCGGCTGCTGAGACTGCTTTGAAGGTTCTCCTTGAAAAGCAGCCTCGTTCCTAGGGCATTGAACCCCGCTAAAGTTAAGGGATCCGGGGAACAACGAAGTTTTTTGCCGGATCCAAACCCTTGTAAAGATCGATGACAGAGACGCGACTTGTGCTTCAAGCGCGCGGTTTCGGTTAGTAGGAGACTCATCAATTTCAATAAAGGTGTCAGGGTGCTACTCGGTTCCGTGCTTGATCGTTTCCCATCACCCTCGATGCTGCCGTTCAAGTACGACAAGGGAAATCTTTCGCCTGTGAAGAAACAGGCTGGCAGCCCACGAGTCGACTGCCGAGACCTGTTTACCGGAGACCCTCGTTCTACAACGCTAACTCCCATGGATAGACTTGGTCGACGTGATCTGTTCCTCGAGGATGTTCGAAAATCCACTCAAGAGGTTATGTCAAATGGAGCACCACTTCCACTCGCTTGGGTAGGTCGCGATGACAGTGATCGGGAAATCACTTGATGATGATGATCGATGATACTCCGTACTGCGCAGGCGGTCGTGGTGGATAACATCATTCCCGACTATGCCGTGCCTTTTTCAGAGGTGTATGGAGGCCCTCAATTCATTGCACGAGCGTTTTTAGAGGTGCGTTACTGATTTCCTTGGTTCGAGCCAGTAGTCTTATGTTCATTTTCTTTGCTTGTACTGGAATACATGTAGGGTCAATACTGTGAGAACCCTCGTTCATGTCGATGTCTCGCTTCCTGACTATGCATGATTGTGTTAGACATCGGCAGAGCTGGTACCGGATTGCCGTTCGGTGCACTTGTTTTCTACGGAGCCCGTCAGTTGACGGTGAGTACACGGTGCAACATCGCAAGGTACGACCAACTCACGGGCGAGCTCCGCAGGTCAAGCGATATGAAGTTCTCTGTTTCGCGACAGAAATGCGGTGGGCTTTTCAGGCTCGTGGAAGTGTCCAACAGAGCTCTGTGATCATTTCGAATTCTTCTGTTCTTCCCTCGTATACATCATCATCCTATGACTCCTTGCAGACCCGAACGGTGACGACCTCATTACTGGATAGTGATTTCATGCGCGTTATCCCTGATAACGGGATTTCCAGTGCCCTTTCTAAACCCCCTTCTCCTCTTACCCCACTCAGCCGTCGCGCGATCGATGAAATATGCAACAACGCGCCTGGTATCGAGTCCTTCAGCGTCAAAGCTACCTCGAGTACTCCACATGACCATCAATGTTCTCAAACTTGTGATTGTGGACAGCGTGATGTGGGCCGCCACAGGTCCCCAAGTTCACCGTTGCGACGATATGCAAGCGTGGATCATGAAACGGCCCAGATCGGTCAGAGGGTCCGGAGGTTTAGCGCCAACGCGCCATCTCACAGGTTCGTCCAAAAGCTTCCCGATCGACTAACGACACTAAGCAATCCTAGTGGTCTCCGAGGAAGCCTTTCTATCCACGACACAAGTTTCGCTGAACAAGAATCGTCGACCTCGCAGTATTCTCCATCGCATGGGCGGATTCATTCGCGTTCAGCCCTTTCACCATCTCTATTAGCGAGCTTTCAGCACGTTGACTCTGTTTCGGGGGATCAAAGCGATGTTCATGGCTCGTCAACAGTGTCCAGCGCTCGTGGCCCGCGTTGTCTCTCTCCCATTACTCATTTCACCATTCCCGAACCATTCAATGAGGCCAAGGATTCAGTTTCTACCCTCCACTCTCCCCTGTCTCTGGCTGGGTCTGCCGAGCAAATGACGAGACGTGGTCACCAGGAGTCGGAGCGAGCCGCCTACCTTAACCGTTCGACGTGCGTTTTTCAGTTTTCCTTAATCCTTTGTATCTGAATCCATCACCGCAGCCACGCAAAGCCAGCCAGCACTGTCAGAGTGTCTTCTCCACTGACTGGTCGTCGTCCGTTACCTTTCACGACGGTTCTTGGAGCTGGCCACCGCGATAACGCCGACAACCCGATTATCGTGCCGCTTTCGATCGCTGCGGGAGCCAATCGCATGCGCAACACTACGTCTAGACAGCACCAGTCGTACAATGTTCAACAGGAAGCTGTGGGCCGTACCTTACGCCCTGTTCCCTCACCAATGATCGAAGTGGCCACTTTCGAAGGTGAAAATTATCAAGAATCCCGGGATGTAGGCTTCGGTGTTTCCCGATCATCTGGATCTCATTCGACTGCAGGAGCTGAGTCGCCACATGCAATGTACATTGGGTCGTCGCATGGACGTGTACAATCCACCACTCCCATCACTATCACTCCTCTTGTCGTTGGACAGGACCAAAACGAAAGAAGCTCAGGCCAAACGACGCAAGTCCAGATCGACGCAAGCTCATACGGAAGAAAGGCTCATCATGCTCCCGCTCCATCTTACGACGCCCCAGCAAGCCCGGTACGGTCACGGCCCATCCAACCTTTGTCTCCTTGGTCGATCGGACAATCGTCGACGCGTGTGGAGGAGACAGTGGACGACCGGTTCGTTGAAGCGTTTCTTGTCCTGCTCTAGACTGAATTTTATGTAGTGAGGCCTCCTTTGCGACGCGTGACATTCATCATGCTGTGCAGGAGGTCGATTATACCAAGTCGCAACTGATCATCGATGCAAACGTACGTCGGCCAATACCCTCGCAATCATCGGCAGAGTCGTCGGCATCGTCAACAACTTCTCGACATCGCCCCCGTGACGAGAGGTTGGCAAATGAGTCGCTGTATACATCATCTTCGTCTGTACCGCGCATCATCGTCTCGCCCATGTTCGACCGTCGTGATCTTCCCGAATCTCCTCGTGAGCGAAACGCGACATCTGAATACGATGATTACTCTCGACACGCCTCTGATGCAACGTCGTCGCGTAAACACGAGGACTCTGTTGCTTCGTCGATTGCGATGGCGGCGGCGGCCATGGCGGTCGCAGCCGTAGGTGTCTCTCATGTCGACAAGGCTCACCGTGTCGCGTCTCCACGTCCAATGGTTTGGGGGACCGGAGACGAGAACGTCACTAGAGAACGTCATTCTGCGAATACAACGGTGATGGAGGAAACGTCCGAAGACCTGTATATCTCGCGCATGCAGTGAGTAACGATCTCGTTTTATGGGATTTGGTTTTTGCTTATGCTTTATCTCAGGCAAACTACGCAGCCTCTTGCTGCAAGAACACAGAGAGCACAGGGCCATGGAGAGTTGATTGTCGAATCGACAGAGGATCGACGAGTTGAAGTTGATGTACAGGATATTCGTACCTCGGACACGCGGGGATGGATTAGGCCAGCTTCACCCACTGACCGGGGTTCCCCTTCTGTCAAGCAGCATACCGTGACGAACACCGTGACCTACGACGAAATCGAAGGAAGAGGGCGCATCGGCGTATCGACGCGGGATAGCTATGTCAGCGAAATCGAGAAGACAGTTGATCGATCCTCACATGCTGATATCATCCGGGTTGATCAGCGATCCCATGGTCGCAATGTCTCGGACGATACAGATGTACCTCCTCCATACGCCGTCGTGGGGTAATCATTTCCTTTCATGTGGTATGTCGTTCAGAAATGCTGACGAAGGTCTCGTTTACAGAGGACCCGGGGTATCAAGTTTCCCATCGAGTTCGGACGATGAGTTCGAGAATGTGTCTAGTTCAGCTCACCTGGATGCCACCAGAAGGGTGTCTGAATCATCTTCTGATTCTTGGGTGGATTGCCGCGCCCAGGATGTTCAAGAGAAGCAACACACCACGCGAACGCCAGTTCCACCGACTCTCAGCGACCGGCCCCGACGGGAGGAGATTGAGTCGAGTGTCCAAGGATCCTGGAAGTTGGCGGAGACAGTTGATGTTTCCCAGTCGACTTCAGGGAGATAGTAGGTGTTTGCCTTGGATTCATCGCAGTAGATCTAATCTCTGCTTAGTTCCCGAGAAGACCCCTACTTAAGCCGACCGAACAACACCGACAATCGTCTGCAGAGGCGTGACACTGACGAGTTTCATCCCGAGGAACTTCATGTTAATCCAGTTTGGGACGTGTCTCCTCAATCTTCTGGTCCCTCCAGTTCTCGACAGAGATACCAAGTTCCCGTCAGCAAGTACTTGCGTTCTGAAAACACTGCAGAGGGTCAATCGGTGATGACCCGAGAAAACGTCAAGGAGCAGACGAGGGTAGAGCAAGTGCCCGCGTGAGTCGTCCCATTTACTCGTGTTTCTGCATTCGCTTATGATGTTAGTACATATGATCGACCGTCGGCTCAAACGTCCAAGAGGATCGATGAATCCAGAGAGGATTCAAACAAAGTAATTGCTGACAAAGGTCGTGCCAGGCCAAGTTCTCCTAAACATGGGAGCTCGTTGGTATCGACGCTGTTGGCTGGCGCAGCCGTCGCTTCGATTGTATATGAAGCCATTTCCGAGTCTCGGCACAAGAAGGAGTCCTCCGTGCGCAGGGCGGTCGAAGATGACAAACACGACACGGTCACTCTAAACCATGGGTCGGCTGTGGTTAATGAGTCTGTCTCGGTCGCACAAGAAAGCAGGGATTCGACGGTCGTCGAGGAAAGGGATGTAGTGGAGCACACTGAACGGCGCGTCGACTCGATCGACTGTACGAGCTCTTCCTCTACTGAAGTAGTGCGTGCCGAAGACATCAGAGTGGAGCTCTCTGGGAGGTAAGTCGTGCTAGATTATATCTCAATTGTAAACTGATGCCCTCAAAGTTCAGTTGATGTGAAGACATCTCAAGTCGAGACAGAGGATCGTCACCAATACACGGATCGGGAGCATGGCATAGGTAGACCTTCCCTAACATTTTATACTGGTTTATATTGATCAATCATCCCAGTTGTGGGAGTTGCGAAGAACAATTCTACCAGCCACTCGACAGCGAACTCCTCGGTCTCCGAACGCGGATGCGTGGTTGATGCATCAATTACTGAGCGTTCCGTGTCGTCAATTCGGACGAACCAAAGTGGAGCGAAACCAGAGTGCTCAGATTTCATCGAATGTAATGAGGAGACTCCGCAGAGTTCTACGGATGCGACTTGTGCTGCACAAATGTGAGTCCTCCAATGCTAGAGCGACAGGGGTGGTTTCTGACGTGATAATCTCCAGCTTTTCCGAGCGTGCCTCGGGCGACTGTCAGTTGACTGAGCACGCATCCATGGGTGGATCTTCTGAGTCATCAACGTCCGAATCGGTATCGCGGCGTTTGGTGGTTAATGAAAGTCGGTGCTTGGAAATACAGAACATGAGATCCCAGCAGGGGGAAGTCGGGCACTCTGTCCCTGAGGCGACGCCAACGTTACCGGGAGATACAAGAGTTCGTGAATCCGTTGAAGTATCCTCTAGTGGGCAACAGATGCAGACAGTGACAACAACGTCTGTGCCAGTCTCCTCTCTGACCATTTAAGCTGATGCTTTTCCCAGCCACGAGACGGTGACATCAACCTCAGAGACGGAACAAAGTAGCCGAACGGACATCGTGCTCGAGGCGTCTCGCCCGACTGACAGTCCCCCCAGCAAGAGGCAGAACAGTGGTTCGCAGCATCTGGGGTCTGGTTCGACGGACATCGACAATCGTAGCTCTTCGTCCAGATCGTGGAGCCTGGAGAATCCAGTCACCGACAGTCCTGCGCCTCTCATCGAGCAACCAACCCCCAACACTAGTCCACCTGCCAATGGTCCTGCTCCATCTCCCGGTCAATCCACTTCTGTTTCTGAAACCAATATCGAAAACCACACCGCCATTATTAACAGTACCCAAGTTTCTATTCATAACGAGCAAACAGTCGTACTAGCAGGAGCCAAGTTCGTTCCTTCTTCACTCCATTGAACCCGCTCTTACACGCTTCGCAGATACGACACGGTTAGCTTCACCTCCGAAACAGACTACCGGAACGAGCGCCCCAATGATCAGGCCCAGGGTGAACGAGCCCTTGTTAAACTTCAGCCTCGCGCTCAATCGCTCGAGAATGTAGACTTGATTTCCACTCGAGCCGCATCATCTGTCGGTGAAACTCGCCTGACATCGGTATCGGAGTCCTCTGATATCTCAGCCGAATGTCGAGACTCGGTTCACTGGGGTGACGCAACGACTCGTGACCATCAGTCCACGGTGTTATCCGATATTCGGGATGTTGTCGCCACAGCAGCTGCCGCTGCCACCACTGTGGCCATCGTTGACACCGTGCTCACGGAGGACAAAACGACCTCCCGATCTCAGTTAGAAGAATCTGCGCGATGTCAGACACACATTTCATCGGACGTTCACAAGGCCACGACGAAGACTTATGAAGGAATGGTATCTTCTGATCACGAAACTGAGGGAGATCGCCTGGACCGCGCTAGGTCAGTGAATATAACCCCTTCGAAACGAGGTTAAACGTTCCGTGCAGTGCTGTTGGGCAGAAGGGCATTCGGCTAGAGACATATGAAGAAGTGGCGGTGGTGCACGATCTACCTAGACCCACTGGTTTGTGTCCATTCCTGTGATCACTTATCCCGTCTCACTTACGTCGTCCTTAGGTGCCTCGGCACCGGATTGCTCAGGCGTCGGTCTTCCAACAGTTGTCGCTGTGTCCACTTCTTCAAACACAGTCTATCACACTCAAAGTCGGTCATCGGAGGTTTACGCTGTCGAGAGCACATCTGCAGTCTGCACGACAGAGAGTTCGGAGTCGGAGACCAAGGAGAGAAGTGTAGTGAGAATGCACGATATGAATGAAAGTTCGAAGCAGAGGACATTCGCTGAATCACTGTAAGTAATATTATTCGGCGCTTCCAATGCCCTTTCATGTCACAATGGATCGTCTCAGTGATTGCATGAGCGAGGTTCAAAGTTTCGACGAAGCATCAACTCAGTCGCGCGAAATGTCGAGCACGTCGGTGCGACACTCCGAACAGACTAATCAGATACAGGCGAGAACGGATTCCGAGAACACGCGGTCAACATTAGCTTTCCGGGAAGAGCACATTGCTAATGTTGAATCAAGAGGTGCTTCCCTCTGCACGGAGCACACGTCAGCGCTGGCGACGATGACTAGGTCAGTTCACTTGTATTTGATCTTACATGGAGTTAATGGCCACATAGCGACAAGACGGTCCGCTCACTTGCAGAAGCAAAGCTTTCTGACTCATCGAACGATGGCTCATGTGCTAGGGGTACGATTCACGCCGACGCTTCCAGTCGAAGAAGTTCTAGGTCGTCAAGTTGTAGCTCCGTTTCTTCTGATTCAATCCACAGGGAGGTGCATTATGAGGATGTTGGCAACCTCGGGTCATCAGATGGAAATATCACCCAATCGTCGAGAACATCAAGCCTCGATCTCCACAATCCCTTCGGCTCTGATCCCTTGATGACCGATGTCCAGCAGTGCACACAGTCTCCAAGTGAATTGACTCCCGAGTCGTCGCATGAGCTGTCGCAACGGAACGAACACTCCGAGTACGTTCGACTCATCCCTTCCGTAATAGTCGCACTCTGATGATCTTTCCTTTTAGCATGCATGATGGCGTTTCTATAGAATCGGGTATGCACGTTGAACGCTTCTCTATCGAGGCCTCCACCACGCACTCCATTTGTGTCATACCGTCGTCACAAGAATGCCCAGCAAACATTGATGCCCAAACCGCCGATGAGAGATCCGGTTGCGGCTCTATTTCTGTTTCTAATCATGACCAGCTTCATTTAATTGAGGCTCAACAGCAAACCAAGAAGGAAGTTTCCGTGAGGAACCCACAAACGTTGGCCCATTCGACTGGTTCCAGCAGGTTAGTTGGATGGTCTATTCCTGATATCTGACTGACTTGAGAGTGCAGTCTTTGTCCGGGAACAATCACGAGGGATTCTTCTCCAGGATTACCTACACGTTCGGAGTCCAACCTTTCAGCTGCATCGAAGTTTAGCGAAGCTGTTCGAGGTGCGGAGAGCGCCGCTTTGGACGTGGTGGTGTTTTCAACCAGTGCAACATCGTGGGTGTCTTCGTCTGCGGAAACGCCGGTGGCTCACCAGCGTTTAGAACCGAGCTAGAGACTTCAGGCTCGCAGAAAGATCGCGAGTCGCGGCATGATCAATGTGCCTATCCACTTGATCAAACAGATACAAAGCACAATACCTCCCAGTCCTTGCTCATCGACTCACGGGAATGCTCAGCTTATACCACACGAGGTTCTCTTCAAAGGCTTGATATCACAACCTCTGAGGTGGTTCGCCCCACCGTCCCGGGAAGGTACGTGTTCGCAATCACATGTCATCAACTTGAGGTGACAGCCCGTTAGCAGCTTGGCTACAACTCATGCGCTTGATACTGACCAGACTGTCCAACCCTCATTGGAACATGAGGATACTCTTGATTATCTGATTTCCGATACAACCAGCGTGTTGAACCGTGCTTCACGTTCAGTTTCCCAATCCGAAGGGACATCGACCCGAGCGCCGGTTCTTTCCTCTGCTTTCATCTCCGATTGCTCGGAGCCCCAAGATAGCCCACCCCCGTATCCCGGCCCCAATAATGATTTGGTAATCCAGACGGGAACTGTCGTCGAGCAAGGAAAGTCGATACAAAAGACTCTCGTTTCCTCCGAGTCGACCGAAAAGTTTGTAATGGAATTACCACTCCCGGTAGCCTGCTAATCACGTTCATAGACAATCCTCTACAGAAACCGTACACGACAAAACAGATGATGTCGATAGTGATGTGCGACATCCGTCTTCACCTTCGCCTTTAGTCTTTAATCCTACATTGACCCATCCTTCCGCGTCCATGGTTTGTGTGAACGAGCTTGCTGCCAGGGGCACGAACGGCAACGCTACTCTCAACTCAGACACGGTACCCTCTAGATCTGCTTCCGTGACAATATTCGGCGTTACCACGGTGACGTCCAGTCAGGCAAACGAGGCGCAAGATAGAATCGTGCACATCCAACACACGTCCGAGACGTCTGAGAACCACGAGCAGGTCATAAACCCCAGGACGTTGTAAGTGACATTGCGTTGCCTCAAGTAACGCTACTCACCCAATATGGTCGGACGCAGAGACCACAATGAAGGTATTGAGAAGGATGATAATAGTATTGCAAGTCCGTCCATGCAGTCAAGCGACGAGCTTGCTGAGCATATCGAGATGGAGGGTACTCGCCATGGAGAATCAGACACGGCGGCAGCGCTTAGTCGCCATTTCGCTGATTGGGATGGATATTACCGAGAGAACACAATGGTGGACAACTCTACTTTTACTGTGACCCACACCAGCGAGACATTAACATTGCCCGAGTCCACTTGGTCAGTCCGTTCGTGTCGTTACGAATTCATCCTCATGTTATCTGTAGCGACGACGGAGTCCATTCGTGTTCCGGAACTCATTCCTCTCCAGTCCCATCAGAGATAGCTGGATTCCCGCAAACTACAGGATCGACCCTCACTCCCGTGACGCCAGTTTTTGCATCCGCGACATTTTCTGTTCAACAGAGCGCCATAAATAACCCCGACTATTCATCTCGAGAGATACGGACAATCCTCGAGGCTTCGTCAGTCTGTTTCATTCGTATCAAGGTGAATGCAACAACTAATTTTCATTCAGATCCACACAGGAGTGTCTCTTCTCGGAAGCAATACCAGATCGGCAGATCGTGGCACAAGGAAAGACTGACAAGACATCGGTCGTCAATACTCGTGGAGATGGTTGTGGTGAGCTGACTGAATGTCAATCGTCTGACTCAGTGTATGATAGAGGTCACGACACTTACGAGCAACGTTTTGCAGTCACAACTAGCTCGCACGTGCCAGCCGAGGGTCACCAGAAAGTGGAGGCGACCACGACAACGTGTATTGAAGCTGATCTAAAGGAAAGTCGACTGGTCTCCAGGTGTGTAGTGATGAATCGGAGATACCGTAACGCGCTCACGTAGTCTCCAGCGAAAGCTCTAGGGTCGACGTGAACAGGGACGAAAACTCTGAAGATACCACGTATCACGTACCAGGTTTGTTTTGGTGTCTCGATTTTTTACTTCATGTCCTTAATGCCTCTTAGCCGCCGACGTTGAGCCCACAATTGAAGCACACAAAACAGAGACGACTGATGAATTGTCGGTCGAAACGGAGACGCAGTCGTTGGAGAAATTGACAGCCGCCACATCATTGATTTCAACTGCGGAAGAACGACAAGAGTGCAACGTCATGCATCATTCCATCAACGTGACGTCTTCGTGAGCTATTTCTTCTGTCCCCTTGGGGGAATGCTTGACAGATAAATCCAGTCAAGAAAAGGAGGCACTGAGTAGTGGTAATGATTCGGACGAGGAACTCCCCCTTGGCAGCCATGCTTGTCTCGATTCCACGTCATTGCGAGCCGACGAAAGCTCTCATTTGCTCATGGCCCACGACGTTGAATCGAAAAATGAGTCGTGTTTGGAAACCGCGATCAGACAAGATGGAGTGACATTTCAGTCGACCACCACCCCTAGTTTTACATCACCAGCGTCCGACGAACTTACGCGAGATGGAATGATCACACAGGCATCGTCTAGGTTTGATGTACGACGTCGAGCCTCGGAAAGTGATTCCTGGAAAGTTCCCAGGCAGCTGTAAGCCTCATTCTTTTTTTCAGAAGCGCCCGGTAGTTGACCGCTCCTCAGCGTTACCTCCACACAATCTACTCACTCGGTGCATTCCAACGACGAAGGAGATGCACCAGGTAGTGCCAACGAACTCTCGACTGTATCCTCTCGGTCCCCTGTCTCCCCACCCGAACAAACCACGGACTCTGAGCCTCTCATCAGGCATCGGAGCGACACTTGTCACCCGCTTGTCTCGTCTAATACTATCCCAGTAAGATTTGTGGCACGGAGCCGCGACGACCCCTTCAAGCAAGGAGAGCACATGATACCACACGAGTATCAAGGTGCTCGATCAGATGTGGAAATCAGCTCTAACATAGAGCAGAACATCCGAACGTCAAGGGAAACCCACAAGGCGACTATTTCCAGAAGGTCGAGCTCCGTGATTCCATCCACATCCCGACAATGGAGAAGCATCATCACGGGCCCTTCCTTGCGTGCTCAGAAGAGGGCCACGTCGCTTCCAGGCACCCCGTTAGTCGGTCGTTTTTTTCACGCGATCCACGCTGACTTGGTCCTAGGATCGAGTGGGTAAGTTTACCTTCATGGAGTAATGGCCAAATACGCTTCGATCAACTCGCGTGGAAGCTCCCTTCCCCTACCTCCAAACCTCTCGACGAAGACGTTGAAGCCCACGACAGTGCAACAATAGCCTTCGAACAAGGTTTCGAAACGAGACGAGAGCTATCGCTTACAAACGTGCCCTTAGCTACTAGTCAGATCAACTCGCACGATTTCGCAGGTGACACTATCCTTGTCGATACAAAGAACTCGAGCGACGTCGTGGCACCATTCAACACCGAGGACCGATGCGACGATTCCAAACTGACTGCCGAAACATTGGTTGACGCGAGCGAGCTCCCGGACACGCGCACGGAACCTCTGTCTAAGCCCACTGGATCAGCGTTCGTTCTGTTTCGAGGACGGATGAGTGTGTGGATACTGACTGACATCACAGTGACTCGTGGGATGACTCGGAATACCGTGCCCTCATCACTCTCTTCGAGTTCCTGGAGTCGAAGGTTCAGGTTGATGATTCAGTGGTTATAACTCCTCAAAAAGACCTAGGAATATTAGTCGAAGCGCCAAACACACCTCCTGAGAACTCTCTTTTCTTGTCCGGGTCACCAACTCATGAGGATACCTCTGATAAGTCAAACCCCATCTCCAACGACAATCAACTTGGTTTGAGAGTCACGGATTCGGACACCCGCGCTGTGTCCGTTGCGATCACGTCAGAGACGACTCAATTAAGGTCAGTTCGTGTCCTGGACTTACCATCGCCGATCTGACTTTGCCTCCAGAGACTTGACAGTGAACGAGCAATGCGCTGAGGTGACCGCTGGAAACATGGTCGCGGATCAACTCTTGGACGCTCAATCGACGGATACCCGTTCACCTCCTGTAGAGTCCAAACCAGCGCAGTCCCGCGTCAACCAAGGTAAATTAGATGGAGGGCAGCTGGATCTTGCTGTCGACGATTGCCACGAGACGCTCGGGCCCGTGATCCCGACTACCGCACAGCAGGCCTGCGAGAATCACGAGTCCGTTTTCCACCCTAGAGTTCGCAATTCAGCTAATCCTTTAGTTTATCTTAGCCATTTCGTTGAGCGCGAGCAGGAATTACACGGCGAAATATCCTCTCCGGCGCTTGGAGAGATCAAAGGGCTCAAAACCGGGAGGGAATCGATATCGTTTGTTGGCTCAACTGTGGTAATTTTGTAATAGATTTACATCACCCTTCTCTGAACAGCACTTACGTAGGAGAGTCCATCCGGGATGCAGAGTCCCAATGGGTTGGCTACGACGGTTACGAACGGGCCCATGATCATCACTTTATTCCGCAATGATACACAGGTACGCCGACCAAGAACCATGAGAGCTAACCTCAAGCTGATGTTGATACACTCTTATAGATCAAATTAGACATCAAACCCGCCGACCCTGACCTAGCTTTGGCTGAGCTCTCTCTCGTCCGAGAAGAGGATGGTTCATCCTGCCAATGGGCACGGCAACTGATCGACTATCAACGGCATATTCTCCAACCTCTGCCCCCTGATACGGAGTACAGCCCGATCGTTGTCTTGATCGTTGATCCCCGCTCCTCAGGTATGCACAGTGTCGGCCGCGGGCAAGGCATCTATGATTTACTTTGATCCAACAGTCGAACAAGTCGTTTGCAGTGCAAACGATCAAATATCCCATATTGGACCTGGCGTCGGGGAGGAATTCTTGTTACTCTGTGTCGTCCCCAACAAAGACGAAGAAAACATGACCGCGCTAGGACAGATAGTTCTTGGAATCGAACATCAACTCGTAAGTAGACGTGAATGTGTGGTCGTGTTACATTCTCATGGATGTGGGATGCAGAATAACGAGGGTATCGGCATAGATGCGTTGCCTGTGGAGGAGCTCGAGTTGGGATACCTGATCTCAGTAGTGGTACAAGAACCAGGTCACATCGAAGAACAGGGCAACGAAGAAGAGGAAGTTGGAGAGGGAAACGGTGTAGCGGAGGATGTGGAACCCGCCGTGATTGACACATCTGAGGAAGCCGGAGTCGGGGAAGATCACAGCGCATCAGAAGTCGGCCTTGATGAAGGTGCTCACGAAGAACTTGAACGCAGTGACAAGCTCGGCAAAGGTGCTTTGAAACTTGACAATCCACCTGGGCCCCTCCGCGTCACTGACACCATCGAGACTACCTCTACCCTGGTCAAGCATCTCCACACGGAAACCTCCATCTCATCTGAAGTCCCCTAATTGCTTTCCGCCTTGCATGTAAATTTTGATACGTCTCGCATTGATCATGTTCCCGGCCCCCGGGGCCACTGGGACAAAGTCAGCCGCACTGGTCTGACAACTTGTTGCCAGTTCCGACACTGACAATCAAGTTACATCATTTGAAAGTGCCTGTGACTGTCAATCTAGCCCGATCGACGGTTCAAACTCACACAGTTTTGACCACGCGCCGCGGTTGCACGCGGCTCGTCTGACTCGGAGGCTGAGCGCTGAGAGACCACCGTACGACCGGTGTGACTCGACAGGGTGACTCAGGTTCGAGTCAGAGTCATCGGAAGTACTACTATACTACAGGCTCAACTAGTACCCGTGCAGCTACTACTTCAGAGTCAAGGAGTCAGCGGCCGCGTTGAAAGCCCGAGGTTCAACCCTACACCTTCTCTTGAGGGAGAGTAAGTCTTGAAGCTTCGAATGATCTTCTCCTCCGTGGGCATAATACCGCAATTGTAGAATCTAGATGCCAGGCCCTGGGATCGAACCTGACCCCAGCCGTGGCCAAGTTGTCCTGTCCCTTTGGCGTTCTGTCACCGTGCTCGCGACACAGAATGTCGACGATATAACTGTAAAGTGAGTTTTAGTGGTTTTGATATCTCGTCAAGATAACATGACTGTGGCTTCATCGTTCAGACTCTTCCTCAACACATTGGTGATACCCAGCTACGTTGCGACAATATCAGCTGTCGTTCTGGTTCTACGCGCTTGTGCCACCTACTTTTCCTCTCGCAAACAAAATTCGGGTCCTCTTGACATCTCGCCTTCTGACCTGTTCGCAGATGTCGCTGTCATCCCCTTCACGAAGTTACATGGTGGACTGACATCGTACCTCTTCAAAGTTGCACGTTTGATCGCTTGCTCCGTCTTTCTGGTTTTGTCGATTCTCACTTTCCAGACGAACAGTCAGGACAACAGTAGATTTGATTTGTTCGTGTGGTCTTTGGCTGGACGTTCGAAATCTCTCAGCAATTCCGACTACATACAGCTGTCCATTTGCCTGACCGCGGTTCGTTATACATTTTTCTTTCCACTCCTTCGTTGTAATCTCCGTTATGCAGGCGTTTACAGTCATTCTTGCAGTCCTTACTGTGACATCTCCGATGGGATCCGGTCAAGTTGTCTCTCGGCACCTTGCTACCGTGCTTCTCGCACTGTGTGCGGTATATGTCTATCGCGACTTCTTGCCTCTCGTGACTTTTAACGAGCATCCTGTTGACTCTCGTGAGGGTCCCATGCTCTGGGGCAAGTTGGTCAGTCTCGTGGTTGGTGCAGTGGTCTGCCCGTTATTCAGTCCCCGCTTGTATGTTCCATTCGATGTGAAGGTGCGACGTCCACTGTGCTCCAAGTGCTCCAGTTTGACAACCATGCTTCGTCCCAGAAACCCTCCAGTACACCCCATCCCGAGCAGACCGCATCTTGGGCTTCCTTGCTTTTCTACAACTGGGTTGAGCCCACGGTTCGATTGGCCTATGGAATGGCGCACTTGCCAGCCGATCTGCTTCCTCCTCTCTCAGACCAGGATCATTCCGAGAACTTGAAACAAAAGAGTTTTCCGGTGAAATCACATATTGCTTTCGAGTTGGAAACACCTTACTCACTCGATCTCATAGCACCTCGATCTCTTCAGCGGGGGGCGGAGGCGGCACATCTTCTTCGGATTGATGACTATCTTCCGTCAGTTCCTTCACGACCCACCAGGCGATAGTCCGAGTCGCTCATTCTTTCGAACACAGGTCGCGAGATGCTTATCCTATCTCTGGCGATCATTACACAGGTAATGAATTTCGACTTTCTTGCGACGTCGATACCAACGTGATCGTTTTCCAAGGTCTTCGCAAATCTGGCCCCGCCGATGGGCGTCAAACATCTTCTTCAGTAAGCATGCCAGTTCTGTCGCTCACTGCTGAGTTGTGAATGTTATTGTCAAGATATCTCGAGAATGGTGGCGAGGACACGATCGTGCAACCTTGGGCGTGGATATTGCTTATTTTCGTTGGTTCCGTCAGCACTTCTTTGGGGTTTCAATGGTACATCTACAATACGGTCAGGTTTCACCCGCCGGCACCGTTCAGGTCACTGACGTATTGATTAGACTCGCTGTATGGTTCAGGTCGAGGCGATTTTGAGTCAGCTCATCTTTGAGCACGCGCTCCGGATCCGAATGAAAGCAGAGACCAACAACGATCACCAAGGATCGGATGTCCCTGGACAAAGTTCCAAGGGCTCTTCAGCGGAAGACAAGTCACAAGGAAAGAACCTCGTAGGAAAGCTCAATAATCTCATCACCTCGGATCTTGCTACCGCGACCGACGGGCGCGATTTCATGATGATCGGCAAGTGCCTTTTCCGCGTGGACGGTGGTAGATCTTGACCGCGGGCTTGTTCAGTGCTGCTTGCGCCCCTTCAACTCATACTGGCGACGTGGTTCTTGTATACGATTCTTGACTGGAGGTATGCACGAAACCACCGAATAGCGGTGTTCATGCTTATCGTTGTCTTTTGGATACAGTGCGTTTGTTGCATTGACTATCATGCTTGCAGCAATACCACTTCCAGGAATGGTTGCCAAGAGGATGGAAGTCGTAAAACGAGAGCATCTGAAGAAGGTACGCGCATTAGCCTCGGTGTGGTGTTATGGTTTTAACAGCGACCGTTAGGGTGATGCGCGAGTCCAACGCATCACAGAAAGTAAGGTTCCCAGTGCATTCCTCGGGAGACTCACGAGATCCAACACGACCGCAACAGCTATCAGTGTCATTCGTATGATCAAGCTTTTCGGATGGGAATCAAGAATGGAAAAACGCATCTCCGCTGAACGTGAAGAGGAGCTGGCTTGGATGTGGAAGTTCAAGATGACGGAATTGGTCAACAACAACATGAAGTGAGCATCTCTTTGTATAGATCTGAGGCATTCATTGACATGGAATGCAAGTTATTTCATTCCCCTGATCACCATGCTCGTTACATATGCAACCTATGTGAGTCGTTTTGTGGTCCACGTTGATTAGGGAATTTACAAGACTAGACCGTCATCATGGGAAGAGTATTAAGTGGTAAGCTTCGCATGATATTCCTCGTGCAACACGTATGATGACATCCCGTTCCCGCAGCCTCGACAATCTTTGCTTCTATATCTGGTGTGCACAGTTCTAGAGGCGTCAGCGAAATCCGGCTGACCATCTCGCCAAGTTTTCGAATTAGTACAGTATCAATTGCGAAATGTATTCTTCCTTCTGCCAATGGTTATGTCAGGTATGTTCGTCAAGCAACCTGCAAGACTGATGTTACAGCTTTGATTCCTATCCAGCACGAGTTTCTCTCGACCGAATCAACGACTTCCTACATGACACTGAGTTACTCGATCGTTATGAAACTGGAACGGAGCATACCCCAATCACACACCCCGAGGACACTGATCGGATCGGATTCAGGGACGCTGCGTTTGTATGGTCGAAAGACAACGAGGACGGGACGTTAACGCCATCAAGACGTTACTTTTCGCTCAAGATCGAGGGAGAGGTATATTTCCAACGTGCATCTATGAACTTGGTCATCGGCCCGACGGGGTCTGGGAAGACGTCTTTGTTGATGGCTCTACTGGGTGAGGCAGCTTCTTTCATTGCGATATCTTTTCCGGTTAATGTTGGCGAAGGTGAAATGCACTGGAAGCCATCTGGCCCGAGTTCGTGGTTCAATCTGCCGAGGCGTGGTGGCGTTGCGTATGCTGCCCAGGAATCATGGGTTCAGAACGAAACTATAAAGGTCTGCTCTCTTGGTGTGCATGAGCACTTTGTGAACTCATACCGACCATCAGAACAACATTCTCTTCGGCGCCGCATACGACGAAGTTCGTTACAGGAAAGGTGAGCGTCGTCGCCTTGGTCTTGTTGTGTTCGGGTCTGGCTCATCATGTTGGCAAGTCTTGTATCAGTGCGCGCTCGAGAGGGACCTGGATTTGTTCCAGGCCGGTGACGAGACCGAGGTGGGTGAGAAGGGACTTACTTTGAGGTGAGCGTCCTTGCTATCATCGCACGTCCTGAAGATAATGTTGTCTCCATAGTGGTGGCCAAAAGGTCAGGCGATCGTGCACTGTCTGAGCGGCCAGATCGTTCATCTCGTTTGCAATTAGGCGAGAATCACGCTCGCTCGAGCGATTTACAGTTCGGCTGAGATCCTTTTGTTGGACGATGTGGGTTTTTTTGTATTGCCTCTTCCACATGCACCTGACACGATTCTGCCACCAGGTACTGGCCGCTCTTGATATACACACGGCATCATGGATCGTCGACAAGTGTTTCGCAGGAGATCTTGTTCGGGGTCGAACTGTCGTCTTAGTTGTGAGTGCAAATTGTATGCGCATACAGGCTTGTCTACTCAACTCTTTCACGCATATAGACACACAACATCGCCATCGTCCGCCCCATTGCCAACTTTGTCGTCGCTCTTGGGTCGAACGGACGTATCGTCCGACAAGGTTCGTTTTCCGATGTGGTCGAACACGACGAAACTCTTGCGGCCACTATCGCCAAAGAGGAAGAGAGTTTTGAAAAGGAAGAGGTTGCCGATGTTCAGGAAGTCGACACGGCAGCAAAAGCGAATGGAAAGCTTGTCGTCGCCGAAGAAGTGTCAGTCGGCCATGTCTCGTGGGCTGCATGTGAGTGGGATCATGGTCACCAGATAGCTTGGGGGAGGATAGAACATTCACTCTGTCTACAGTCAAGTTATATCTTGCTTCGCTCGGCGGTGCTCATGTGATGTCTTTCTGGACACTCATGCTCGCGTTTTTTGTCATGACCAACCTATCGACCACATTCCAGACATGGTTCCTCGGTCTCTGGGCGACCCAGTATGAAGATCATCCGGCTTCGGAAGTCAGCGTTAGTTTGTGAGTATGGTTTACCTAGCGTTTGGACGTCGGTATCTGATCAAGATCTTTAGCTATCTCTCGGGTTATGCTTCCCTCCTGTTATTCAGTGCCGCGACGTGGTCGTTCGCCTACTACATGTTTTATGTGGGCACTCTGCGAGCATCAAGGACCATCCACAGTCAACTTATTGTGGCCGTACTGGGAACGACGTTCAGGTATCGTTGGTTCTTTCTTTTCCAAGTTGCGGTTCGGTGATGAGGGTCCAAAGATGGCTAGACACTACGCCCGCATCAAGAATCATTACTCGATGCACACAAGACATCAGAGCGAGTGAGTTTTCATCATCGAGCCATCTTTCGGCGAGGCTCAACATACGTGCGTGATGGACTAGTCGACATGCCGCTCGCCTCCTCGCTCGGTGCGCTCCTGGAAATGTCCATGACGATGCTCTTCAATCTCGGTGCTGTGGTGGTCATCACCCCGGCTTTCCTTTTTCCGGGGATGCTGGTCGGTATCATCGGTGCTTGGATCGGACGGATTTATATGAAAGCGCAACTCTCGGTGAAGCGCGAGTTGAGCAACGCAAAGGCACCCGTGTTGGGTCATCTCGGAGCTGCGATGGCTGGTCTGAGTATGTGATTTTGATTTTTGAAGACTTGATTGGATGGCGGCTCATCGTTCGTGATCGTGAAGCATCCATTCGGGCGTACGGAGCCGAGGAGACGGTGATCCAGGAGTCGTTAGCGCGAATCGACAAGTATACAAGAGCGGCGCGCATGTTCTACAACCTGAACCGGTGAGATTTCCTTTTTTTTTTCTTTGTTGACAGGTCAGGATGCACTCGCTGACGCCCGAGTGGTGGCCAGATGGATGAGTGTACGTGTTGATGCACTTGGCGCCGTATTCACCAGTGCGCTTGCAATGTACCTTGTGTATGGCCCTCAGAGTTACCGAGCTGCCAACGTTGGATTCTCGCTGAATATGGCAGGTCAGTTGTTGTCGTCTACGTTGTTAAACGGGCTCCTGAAATATTCTCTTCAGTCCTGTTTAGCACCACGATTATGTGGTGGGTGCGGCTCATAAACCAGGTTGAAGTTCATGGTGCGTGGATGTCTCTCCCTATCGCTCGTTCCTTTTTTTTCTCAATCTCCGTTGTTTACAGGCAACAGGTAAGAAACACATCACATTGTCAAGCTAAGAGGTCACCAACGGATTGTGATAGTCTCGAACGAGTGGACGGTTATATCAAGGTCGAACAAGAACCTAAACCTACCAATTCGGGCGCTCCCCCGGCTTATTGGCCTGCCAGTGGGGATCTCCGCATCGAAAATCTATCTGCTCGGTATTCACAAGTTCGTCTTTTTTTTTTCTTTCGATATTCATTCTGTGTTTGTTCTGAATTTGACGTGTATCGCCAGGATGGGCCAGAGGTGCTCCACGATTTGTCCTTCCATATCAAGTCTGGCGAACGTGTTGGTATCGTTGGTCGCACTGGAAGCGGCAAGGTAAACTGTTTTTCCTGAATTCCATGTCATCAGAACTGAGTCGTTTCTCAGAGTTCCTTGACCCTTTCGCTTCTAAGATGCATCTTCACAGAAGGTCAAGTATACCTCGATGGCATTCCTACCTCCAACATCAACCTCGATTCTCTTCGTTCGAATGTGACCATCATCCCTCAAATCGTAAGCTAGAATATAACCTCGACGACACCTGTGTCTTGACGCTCTCACTCTATTCAGCCCGAGCTACTGAGCGGTACCCTTCGATACAACCTTGACCCCTTCGAGGAGTACGACGATGTCATTCTCAACGACGCTCTCCGTTCCTCGGGCCTGTATGCTGTACAAGACGAATCGGATGAAAGCCGTCTCACGCTCGACAGTTCGATTTCGAGCGGAGGTGGCAATGTCTCTGTCGGGCAAAGACAAATCTTGGCTCTCGCCCGAGCGATGGTGCGGAATAGTAAGCTTCTCATTTTGGATGAGGGTGAGTGACTCTGGCTACCGATTGCTGGTTGCATGGACGCTTATCTATGTGGTCATCTCAGCTACTTCAGCGATCGGTAAATATACCTGTTTTCATGCTGGAAGTCTCCCTGTTAAGTGTGATCTATGACCGTCGTTTTAGATTACAAAACGGATGCTGCTATCCAATCGTCACTCCGTAAAGAGCTGAGCGTCGCGACTCAACTCATCATCGCTCATCGTCTGCAAACCATCATGGACGCGGATAAAATCGTGAGTGTTCGCTGGACCGTTACTATACTCTCACTAAACGCCTCTTGCAACGCGTAGATGGTACTCGATGCGGGAAAGATCGTGAGTTCTCCTTTGCTGGGTGTGGATGCTCCGAACTGACCCCCGCGCTTGAGGCCGAGTACGGAACACCACGGGAATTGCTGCAAAACAAAAATGGGATGCTGAGTGCCTTGGTGGATGAGAGTGGTGACAAAGAGATGTTGTACTCCATGGCGATGTCACCTTCACGATAAGACTGGTTCTTTGTGAATTATTGATACGTGTTTGCTCGTCGTTGGAATTCGCTAGCTCAGGCATAGACTCGGTACTCGAACGGCGGAGAGTTAACTCTATCTTAGCATCAAAATGGATATCGAGAAATCCTTGATCAAGTTATGTCTTGGATGAACTCCTCACAGTCTTGTGTGCAACGCTATGTCAGCCGTACGAGTGTTGTGCGTTGACGGGTTTTCCTCGACTCCTCCCCTGCGACATCGATGCCGGGCAACTCGTCGACTCGTTTCCAGACATCAAGAAGTCTTACCGTCAGTACTACTGTAGTCACGTACCTCAATTCCAAGTCTCCAAGAACTCGATCATTCGGCTTCGAGCTCGAAATTACATTGGGATAGTCTGGGGCACGTCCGAGTTTCAACACGTTCCACGGGAATCCAATACAGACCTTTGAATAACCACTGGAAGCTTGGATTTTGGTGACCTGTCGGAACACCGACTAGAGCATGCAAGTCCTCCCATCGTTACGACTGATGGATCAAAAGCCTATGGATGAGGATCGTGAGGAGTGGCTGGACGTGTTGCTGGGTTATCTCAGTCTTTTACACTTTGGTGAATTGAGGGTCAGCACTCGACGCGCCGGTCTAGGGAGGAGTTGGGTATTTTGAAAGACGGTCGTGAACGTGCGTTTCTGAGCTAATGCCCGTTGTAGAGTGGTTATAGCCTTTACTACCAGGGTTGGTTGTTGTCCATCGGACCAGAACACACAACGTCTTTTTTGTTTCGATCAGGACCTGATATGCTTGAGACGGATCTGGAGGGATTGGAACAGCGCAGCCTGGTTACGCCCTGGCAGTCTGTAAACAGGGTGATCATGTCGTGCTATCGAAAGACATCAGAGACGTCAATATATATATGCCAATACGATATCACTCGCCGGTGGCCAACTCGATCACCAAACAGACGTATTCATCGGACAGGTACTGATCGTCTGTCAAAACTTCGATCTCCTTTGTGTGCGAGACCTCGATCCGAGATTCCGCGCTTGCCGAAAACGACTCTTCAACGAGCTCCTCGTTGAGGTCGCAGACTGATGCCACTGGAGTAATGAACATCCCACAAGCAGCGACCTGCAAAAAATTGCCCAGGATGGAGTATTGACAATGATGGTGCGTCTGTTACAGCGGCAAGTTGTGGGGGTTCATAACCTCAATCGTAGTGATGAAATCATTGCTTCCGTTCCGTTCGGCTTAGCCGTGCCTTCAAACACTGACTCGACCTGATGTAAATCTTGCCATTCGTGGGACTACAACCTCGTTTTGTAGTGCTTGCCCGGGTCGGTTGGCTTGCCCCTCGAAATCAGCTTGCTGTCAAGCACTAACCTGACGTACCTAAAAGGTTCCCAGGCACTTCAAGTTGAACGACTTGAAGCCTGAGGCTGGCAACCACGAAACGCTTCCTCGGCGGAGCAAGGGCTCATTTAGGAGGTCTCCAGACAACGCAAGGTCATACTACCAGGCGATCAAGGGCACAGCAGTATTAATTTGTTTGTTCCCCAAACTCCTCGCTGAGTCTGCTGGCACTTATTTACATAAAAAGTCCCTGTAATACGCAAAGGACTGTAATAACGTTAACGATGTCGCGTCGTTGGTGTCATTCGTTGTTTTCGCAGCCTTACCCTTCTCCTCGCCATGGAGAACCTCCGAGTCAGCGAGCTTGTTTGTACATTTCGATATGCGTTAACACTTGACTGATCATTCACGTCTTGCAGCCCCACAACGCGGTCACTAAGCTCGTGCTCCATGGTCTCGTGACAAACAGCGAGCAATCTCCCGTCCCTCTTTCTATCCTTCCAGGATTTCGAATTTCTGGAATAATACACTATCACACGTCCCCCACGAACAATAATCCAGGCCCGCCACCACCGATCCCTCGCTGCAATCTCCCTCCATCCGCAAACTTGGACCTCGAGCTCACTCTGGGCGAGGAAATATCAGCCGGCGCCACGGGTGTTGTCTACAAGTGTACCGTTGAGCCGACGTGCTCAGCTGCTACGTCACCGTACCACATCCCCCCACTGGCTATCAAAATTGCGGCACCCTCCACAGCTTACTGTACCGCACGGGAGGCATGGTTCTACAAAGAGATGGAGTCGCTTCAAGGTGTACTTATTCCCCGTTGCTATGGCTTCTTCGTGGGTGAAGTCCCTGTCGATCATCAAATTTCTGCTTGGGATGACTTCGAGGAACCGTTCGGCGAACAGCAGGATGCTGAGCCGCATGAGAAGTACCAATTTGCCGAAGAGTTTGTTAAGCCGGACTTCGATCGTCGTCTGGTGTCCATCCTTGTGCTGGAGGAACTGGGTCCCCATTTACCTCTCTTCCAGGAACCCACTGAGGACACTCGGTAAGCGCTACGCATAGCAATTATGGAAGAGCGCTAATTATCATCCCAGCAAAGATATCACGGAGATGTTTGAGGAACTCTCATTTCTAGGGATAATCTACTGGGAAATCCGTGCTCACAACATCCTCTCTGTTCCGTCATCCCCGGCAGCATTATCTGGGCTGCCTTCTTCTCGCACAAAGCGCGTGTATGGCTGGAGGATCATTGACCTTGACCGTGTTGCGAGAACGCGTGCAACTGCAAGTTTTGTCCAAGGTTTATATAGGCGCATAGGGTTGGAGGAGTTGCTCAGAGACGGCGTGGTCCCCGATAGGCCCATGCTACGGGCGTGGTAGAAGGTGCTGCGTTTTTAGAGGTATTGTCAGATCTATAGTACCTTACTGAATGCACGGAGGTGATCCCCATTCATTCCCCTTCGTGTCGACTCCCTTCTGTGCTGTTGCGTGAGTGCTTTCAATTGAGCTTTGGTCAATACCCATGCGGATGCATGACCGCTTCTCTGAACCACAATTATTTCCCTCGACGTCTACCAAGTTGAGCGAACGCAATGTCGTTTGTCGTTGAAGATCCAAAAAAACTGCGCCAATTCATTGACGAAGCAATGCTCTTAGTTCAACGTTCAACGTTGCAACGATGTTCAACTACGAGTTGCGTCCGTTGCGCTTTGACTCTGCATTGTTACCACATACTCCGAGTCGGGGCTCGAGGCTGTTGTTCAGTGTGGGTTCGCGTCAGACCAGCGAAACGCCGATCCAACCCTCTGGGCATGACGGACAAGGCGGGCCCTTCCGGCAGGCTGAAATCGAAGTGGCCGGCCTGCTTCTTCTCCTTGGATAATGGTTGAAAGTACTGGGCAATCCGGTCACATTGGTCCTCAGACAGCACATTGGGAAGAGTCTGTGGAGAAATGTCGTCAGAAACTCCGGCCAGGGGGGACTCGGAGGGCAAAGGTAAAGCTGATAACTTACGTACAGGGGCACTGGGGGGAGGGAAGAATTTGGCTTGGTGGCAGAGAGCTGAAAGGGCGGAAGATACGATGAGATGACGAACTTGCTGTCAAATATCGATCTGGAATTCGGAGACGCTCACCAGACTCACTGCCACTTACATAAAAAAAGGTCCCTGTAATACTCTGTAACTTTCAAAACGTTAACGATGTTGCGTCCGAGTCGTTGCTGTCATTCGCTCTTTTCGCAGCTTTACCCTCCTCGCCATGGAGAACGTCAGCGAGCTTGTTTGTACATTTCGATATGCGTTAACGCTTGAGTCTTGACTGATCATTCGCTTTCGCAGCCCCACAACGCGGTCACTAAGCTCATACTCCATGGTCTTGCGACAAACAGCGAGCAATCTCCCGTCCCTCTTTCCCTCCCTCTAGGAAATCGAGTTTCCGGAATAATATACCATCACCCGACCGAGGATTACAATATTCCAGCCCTGCCACCCATCCCTTGCTGCAATCTCCCTCCATCCGCAAACCTGGACCTCGAACTCACTCTGGGCGAGAAAATATCAGACGGCGCCACGGGTCTTGTCTATAAGTGTACCGTTGAGCCGACGTGCTCAGCTGCTACGTCACCGTACTACATCCCCCCACTGGCTATCAAAATTGCGGCGCCCTTCTCAGCTCACTGTACCGCACGGGAGGCATGGTTCTACAAAGAGATGGAGTCAGTTCAAGGCATTCTTATTCCCCGTTGCTATGGATTCTTCGTGGGTGAAGTCCCTGATGGTCATCAAATTCCTGCTTGGGATGACTTTGAGGAACCGTTCGGCGAACAGCGGGATGCTGAGGAGCACGAGGAGTACCCGTTTGTCGAAGAGTTTGTTAAGCCGGACTTCGATCGTCGTCTGGTGTCCATCCTTGTGCTGGAGGAACTGGGTCCCCATTTACCTCTCTACCAGGAACTCAGCGAGGACACTCGGTAAGCGCTGTGCATGGCGATTATTGAAGAGCGCTAATTATCATTCCAGCAAAGATATTGCGGACATTTTTGAGGAACTCTCATCTCTAGGGATAGTCTACTGGGATATCCGTGCTGAAAACGTCCTCTCTGTTCCGTCATCCCCACCAGCATTGCCTGGGTTGCCTTCTTCTCGCACAAAGCGTGTGTATGGTTGGAGGGTCATTGACCTTGACCGTGTTGCGAGAACGCTTGCAGATCCAAGTTATCTCCAAAGATTATATTCGGGCAGAGGGTTGCGGGGGTTGCTCTTCAATGGCGTGGTCCCCGACACCGAAGCCTCATGCTACTGCTAGAATGTTCAACATTTTTAGATGTACATAGTTGGAAACCTCACTAGCTGTAGAGATATCAAGTCTTCCTTGTACCCGTGCGTCGTAGTCCCCCGTATAGAGCATGGTTCAGTTCTGTAACCTGTTCGACCGCTCGTCTCAGTGTTTCTCGCCGTTGGCCACGGCAGCCTTCCAATGGTGACTTGGTGATTCCCATTCATTCCTATTCGTGTCGACTGCACACTGTCGGCCAGGCTTCTGTGCTGTTGCGGCAGCGTGTTCAACTGAACTTTTGGTCAATACCCACTGTGTGGATGACAGCTTCTCCGAACCACAATTATCTTCCTCAACGTCTACCAAGTTGAGTGAACACAATCATGTCGTGTCGTCGTTGAAAATCCAAAAAAAAAAATGTGCCAACTCATCATTGACAAAGCAGTGCTCGTAGTTCAACTGACAGGAAGCTCGACACTTGCTACGTTGCGTCCGTCGCGCTTTGACTCTGCATCCTTTCCAAATACGAGCTCGAGTCGCTGTTGTTCAGTGCAGTGGATTCGCGTCAGAGAGTCGGCGCAACAAATCCCGTTCCTGCTTATATACACCCAATATACACCCCGCAACTTTCCAGCTGGCGAGGGCTGACCAGACGCACCATCATTCTCAATACCCCATTTCATTCATGCCTTCCACAGGTTCCAAAGTCGTACGGTTTTGGATATTGCTGAACGACAGAGCGTTTCTCGGGCCGAAAGTTGACCGAGAATTGTTGATTTCGAACCTATGCACGTTGCTCGAGAAACATCAATCCGCCAAGGACGCTCTGGCTGACGTTGGTCCTGAAAAATGCGAATTCTACAAGTTTTCGACGCCAGTGCCATCCGATTGCGACAACTCAGCGATACTGGCGCAACGCTGCATTGCCACGAGGGAGGATTGGATCAAGATCGGCACGACAAAACGTGTCAAACATCTGGCGGAATCTGACCAGCTGGCAGCCCAATTTGCCTGTTTGGTTATTCAGACTCCAAGAGGTAAGTAGGTGATTTCGCCAATATACTCTGATCTACATAGCTGACTATCTTTGGTAGGTCCACTTGGGCAAGCAATTCACAGCCTGCAACACGGATACGGTGAACTGTTCACATGCCTCCAGATCCATGTACTCAAAGTTCAAGCCTTCTCCAAAGCTGATGTCTTGCGCAACATGCGGAGCTCAGACTTCTGGGCCAGTGGGCAGAAACGGACGGTAGAGGATATAATCAAGTTGGAGACCGATTTAGTTGCAATTCGCACCTATGAAGTTCGTATTCAACCTCTTTGAGGCTACCACCAACTCAACTGTCAGTAGCAACCATCGGATCCAAACAGCGCCACTTCCCGCGACCTCGGTATTGCCAACCATTACCCTGAACATTTCGAGCAATACTTTGCGGTGTGCCATCCAGCTGCCGCGCCTGACGTCAAAAACGCAAGAGAATTTATAACATTCTTTTCCCTGTTTCGTTGTCATGCAGAAGATGCTGAGGCTATTGCCGCTGACTCTGCGTCACCACAGATGAAGTTAAATCACCTTGCCTCACACTTCCTCATGCCGCCTTTCTCTGTTTGTCGGCCATCTGATTCACAAACTACGTTGAAGACGTGAGTGGTCATCTCTCGTGCCACTGTCTATTCACGCCTCACTTTACAGAGGATCGCCATGGAGGTTTCCCATCTTTCTAGCCACTCTCGCCGAGCCATCCACTTGGTGCAAATTGACACCGGTCAGCGATTTCAGCGCATCAGTCGAGAAATTTTCTTGCCCCTTGATCATGTGCGAAGTTATCTCCAACGAGGACCAATCAGGCAGATGGCGCATGTTACTCCAAGGAATCGCCCTCGCTCGCGTGTTATATTATCTCAAGAAGCCGGACTCGAGCATTGGCTTCTTTGCTGTGGCTATATACCTTCGATCGAACTTGACCGCAGAGCGCTACGTAATCATGCAAACGGACCCGAACGGACAGGTTTGGTCTTCACCTTCACCTCACTCAGGCACTGACAATGGTTGTAGGTCTCGATCGCCCAGACAGACTATAACCTGAAGGACGCCAGTGACTCGCGGAATTTCCTCAAGGAATTGTACAATCTCCAAATCAAATTCGATGCTATGGCGAACGAACTCGACGATGCGAAGAAAGGAAAGCTGCAAGCTATTGCGAAGTGTGCCGATCCAATCCCCTCCCTGTCTCGACGAAGGGAGATGGAGTCAGAGAAGCAGTTGAAATCGCAAGCAAACCAAATGACATCTTCGGTCACAGAGGCAGAAGATGATTTCACCGAGGATGCTGATGTCCAGAAATACCTGGATGAAATGGGCTATAGAGTGGAGTCACTCGTGGTTGGGGTATGTCTATCCCTGGTTGATCTGACTGCCTTTTTTTTCGGGCGTTGACATCCCTTTTAGCATCCGAACGTCGCGATTATTTCTCGCATTTCCGATTCGTCGGATTGCGGGTTTCTGAAATTTACTGAAACTACCTTGGAGGTCGATATACTCAAACACCTCTCACAGATCAAAGATCCCAACAACCACACCATACCCGGTTTCAAATCTTGGCCACTTCCCTCCGGAGCATTCATCTTCTACACTTCCTCTGGTGGAGGCCATCTCACTGACCTCAAGAAGCCTGACGTCCATGTATGGTCGGTTGCGAAGCAGCTTGCGGAAGGAGTTGCGTTCATGCACAAGAACGATGTGGCACATCTTGATATAAAACCCGAGAACATCCTCATTCCTCCTAAGGGTGGCCGTCTCTCGATCAACGACTTCAGTATTGCCGTGTTGGTGGACAAGCCCAATAAGAAGTATCGTGGCAAGGTCGGCACGAAGGGCTACATCGCGCCTGAAGTCTGGGCTGGGAAAATTTACGATCCGTTCCATGCCGACCTTTGGTCATGCGGGCAGATGTTGCAAAAGTTGATTCTGCGTTGTAAACTCACAAAGGAGACAGAGTTTCTAGGCAGTATTGCCGTGCAGTTGATGGCACATGAACCGCAGGCGCGCCCAATGATGTCCGATGTGTTGGCTCGGATGACCGCCTTCGAGTCTCTCTCGTTAGAGCGTCCACAGCCTGAGATGGGGTAAGTGCGTTCGATTTGAGTGGTCGTGATCGTTGTCTGATGAGTCCATCTAGCTTCCACTCTTCTGTAGTTACCTCCGCGGCCCGCGCGTGAATGATCTTGATCGTTGTTGTTTCAATTCCCTGGCTAGATTGTTATACCTGATGTCACCCGTGGTAGTTTAGGTATACTTCGCAGCAGCCTCTTCAAGTTTTCCACTCCATCCCGACGACCCATGATTGTACAATATTAGTTTGAAATATCGTTGTTTTACTGTTGACCAACAATCTCATACATTTTTTAAAAAGTGCACTTGACGAAGGTCACACAATTCGACACAAGCTCAAAGAAAGCCCTAAATTACCCCATCACAAATGTTGCTTTGTTCATATGCGTCACGCTGTGGTTCGGTCCTCGTGTCTGTTTGCGACCTCCTCCTCAACTCAATCGGAGAGAGTAAGAGTTCGTTTGCTCTACGTTTCGATCTTGCAGGTACTAGTGAACACATGTCAACGATCTAGAGAAGTAGTCTGAAGGCAGACTTGGATAGCAGCGCAACCGAAATTGGGCAGACAGACAGGGGGCGCTATTGGTTAGCAGACCTAGAAAAAGACGCCATGGAATACAACATCTCCTTGTCACCACTTTCATCCACCAAGGCCCGCAACATTCCATTTTCGTTTTTCAGTAATTCCCTTGGTGCACCATACTCAACCTAAAGTGCGGGGGTCAGTTCGGGGCATCGGCAACAAGCAGAGGAGAACTCACGATTTTTCCCGCATCGAGTACCATCTAGGCATTGCAAGAAGCGTTTAGTGAGAGGGTGGTGATGGTCTAGCGCACACTCACGATTTTATCCGCGTCCATGATGGTCTGCAGACGATGAGCGATGATGAGTTGAGTCGCGACGCTCAGCTCTTTTCGGAGTGACGATTGAATCGCAGCATCCGTTTTGTAATCTAAAACGACGATCACAAATTACACTCAACTGGAGAACCTTCAAGTGTGAAAACAGGTTTATTTACCGATCGCCGAGGTAGCTGAGATGTCCACATAGGTAAGCGTCCATGCAACCAGCAATCGGGAGCCAAAGTCACTCACCCTCGTCCAAAATGAGAAGCTTACTATTCCGCACCATCGCTCGGGCCAGAGCCAAGATTTGTCTTTGCCCTACAGAGAGATTACCACCTCCGCTCGAAATCGAACTATCGAGCGTGAGACGGCTTTCATCCGATTCGTCTTGTACAGCATACAGGCCCGAGGAACGAAGAGCGTCGTTGAGAATGGCATCGTCGTACTCCTCGAAGGGGTCAAGGTTGTATCGAAGGGTACCACTCAGTAGCTCGGGCTGGATAGAGTGAGAGCGTCAAGGCACAGTGTCGTTGAGCAATATATATATATATATTCTAACTTACGATTTGAGGGATGATGGTCACATTGGAACGAAGAGCATCGAGGTTGATGTTGGAGGTAGGAATGCCATCGAGGTATACTTGACCTTCTGTGAAGATGCATCTCAGGAGCGAAAGGGTCAAGGAACTCTGAAAAATGACTCAGTTCTGATGACATGGAATCACACCGAATTCAGGAAAGATAGTTCACCTTGCCGCTTCCAGTGCGACCAACGATACCGACGTGTTCCCCAGACTTGATATGGAACGACAAATCGTGGAGCACCTCCGGCCCATCCTGGTGATACACACCTCAAATTCAAAAGAAACACACAACGAGAATCGAAACGAACTTGTGAATACCGCGCAGATAGATTCTCGATGCGGAGATCCCCACTGGAAGGCCAATAAGCTGGGGGAGCGCCCGACTTGGTAGGTTTAAGTTCTTGCTCGATCTTGATGTAGCCGTCCACTCGTTCGAGACTGTAACCATCCTTGGGTGATCTGCTCGGCTTGACAACGTGATGTGTTTCTTACCTGTTGCCTGTCAACGAGAGAGAGATTGAGAAAAAAAAAAAAAAAGAGGAAGAAGCAACGAGAGAGACTTGGACGCACCATGGACTTCAACCTCGTTTGAAAGCCGCACCCACCACAGGATCGTAGAACTAAACAAGACTGGAGACAATATGTCACTGGCTCGCTCATCACAACGTAGATAAGGAACACCCAACCTGCCATGTTCAACGAGAATCCAACGTTGGCAGCTCGGTAACTCTGAGGACCATACACAAGGTACATCGCAAGCGCACTAGCGAACGCAGCGCCAAGTCCATCAATACGTACGCTCAGCCATCTAGCCCACCCACCAACTCAGGCGTCAGCAAATGCATCCAGACATGCTCCAGAAATCTTACCGGTTCAGGTTGTAGAACATGCGTGCCGCTCGGGTATACTTGTCGATTCGCGCGAGTGATTCCTGGATCACCGCCTCCTCAGCTCCGTACGCCCGAATTGATGCTTCACGATCACGAACGATGAGCCGCCATCCAATCAAGTCTTCAAAAATCAAAATCACATACTCAGACCAGCCATCGCAGCTCCGAGATGACCCAACACAGGTGCCTTTGCGTTGCTCATCTCCCTCTTCACCGACAGTTGCGCTTTCATATAAATCCGTCCGATCCACGCACCGATGATACCAACCAGCACGCCCGGTAAAAGGAAAGCCGGCGTGATAACGACCACAGCACCGAGATTGAAGAGCATCGCCAAGGTCATTTCCATAACCGCACCGAGCGAGGAGGCGAGTGGCATGTCGACTAGTCCATGACGCACGACGCATGTATGGTGAGCGTCGCCGAAAAGATGAAGGGCCCGATCAATGAAAACTTACTAGCTCTGATGTCCTGCGTGCATCGAGTAATGATTCTCGATGCGGGGGTAGTGTCCAGCCATCTTTTGACCCTCGATCACCGAACCGCAACTTGGGGGGAAAAAAATAATTGACGATACCTGAACGTTGTTCCCAGTACGGCGACTATAAGTTCATTGTGAATAGTCCTTGATGCTCGCATAATGCCCCCGTAAAACATGAAGTAGCCGCACGACCACATCACGACACTGAATAACAAAAGGAAAGCATACCCCGAGAGATAACTAAAGGTCGTGATGAGATACCGAACATCCCAACGCTAGGCAGAACCATACTCACAAACTAACGCTGACTTCCGAAGCCGGATGGTCTTCATACTGGGTCGCCCAGAGACCGAGGAACCATGTCTGGAACGTGGTCGATAGGTTGGTCATAACAAACAACGCGAGCATGAGTGTCCAGAAAGACATCACATGAGTACCACCGAGTGAAGCAAGATATAGCTTGACTGTAGACCAAGTAAATATGCAAGGAATTGTTGATTGTGATCCCACTTACATGCAGCCCACGAGACGTGGCCAACCGACACTTCTTCAGCAACGACAAGTTTTCCATTCGCTTTTTCTGCCTTGTTGACTTCCCGAACATCAGCGACCTCTTCCTTTTCGAGGATCTCTTCCTCCTTGGCGATAGTGGCAGCAAGAGTTTCGTCGTGTTCGACCACATCGGAAAACGAACCTTGTCGGACGATACGCCCATTTGAGCCAAGAGCGACGACAAAGTTGGCAATGGGGCGGACGATGGCGATGTTGTGTGTCTATATGCGTGAAAGAGATGGGTAAGACAAACGTATATGCGCGTGCGATATGCACTCACAACTAAGACGACAGTTCGACCCCGAACAAGATCTCCTGTGAAACACTTGTCGACGATCCACGATGCCGTGTGTATATCAAGAGCAGCCAGCACCTACCAGAAACGTATCAGGTGCATGTGGAAGAGACAATACAAAAAAACTCACATCATCCAACAACAGGATCTCAGCCGAACTGTAAATCGCTCGAGCGAGCGTGATTCTCGCCTAATTGCATGTGAGATGATCGACCTGGCCGCTTAGACGGTGCATGATCGCCTTACCTTTTGGCCACCACTATGGAGATAACATTATCGTCAGGAGGCGTGATGATAGCAAGGACGCTCACCTCAAAGTAAGTCCCTTCTCACCCACCTCGGTCTCGTCGCCGGCCTGGAACAAATCCAGGTCCCTCTCGAGCGCGCACTGATACAAGACTTTCCAACACGATGAGCCAGGTTCGAGCGCAACATGACAAATGGGTTCACCTTTCCTGTACCGAACTTCGTCGTATGCGGCACCAAAGAGAATGTTATTCTGACGGTCGGTATCAGTTCCCCAAGTGCTCATTGCACGCTGACAAAGCACACCTTTATCGTTTCGTTCTGCACCCACGACTCCTGAGCAGCATACGCCACGCCACGCCGCCTCGGCAGATTAAACCACGAACCCGGACCAGACGGCATCCAATGCATCTCACCTTTTTCTCCACCATCAGCACCCACACGCACACAAAAAGACATCAGAAGGACAGAAATCGCCTCACCAAGTAAAGCCATCAATAACGACGTCTTCCCGGACCCCGTCGGACCAATGATCAAGTTCATAGACGCAAGTTGAAAGTACATCTCTCCCTCGATCTTGAGCGCAAAACGACGTCTCGACGGCGTTTGCGTTCCATCCTCGTTGTCTTTCGACCATACAAATGCAGCGTCCCTGAATCCGATGGTATGCGATTCCTCAAGAGTCGTGATCGGGACATGTTCTGCGTCGGTTTCGTAACGATCGAGTAGTTCAGTGTCATGTAAAAAGTCGTTGATTCGGTCGAGAGACACGCGTGCTGGATAGGAATTCAAAGCTCGAATAACAGTCTTGGGGAGGTCGCTTGACGAACATACCTGACGCAACCATTGGCAGAAGGAAGAATACCCATCGGAGTTGATTCTGTAGCAATTCGAACACTTGGCAAGATGGTTAGCGGGATTTTCGCTGACACCTCTAGAACTGTGCACACCGGATATAGAAGCAAAGATTGTCGAGGCTGCGAGAACGGGATGACATCATACGTTGTTGTTGCACGAGGAATGTCATACGAAGCTTACCACTTAGTACTCTCCCCATGATGACGGTCTAATCTCGTAAATCCCCTAACTGACGCAGACCACAAAATGACTCACATAGGTTGCATATGTAACAAGCATGGTGATCAGGGGAATAAAATAGCTTGCATTCGCTATCAATGAATGCCTCGCATCCACATAACGAAATGCTCACTTCATATTGGAGTTGAGCAACTCCGTCATCTTGAATTTCCACATCCAAGCCAGCTCCTCTTCACGTTCTGCGGAGATGCGTTGTTCCATTTTCGATTCCCATCCGAAAAGCTTGATCATGCGGATGACACCGATAGCTATTCAGGTCGTATCGGATCTCGCGAGTTTCCCCATAGAATGAGAAACTTACTTTCGGTGATGCTTTGGACTCGTGCGTCACCCTGACAGTCACTGTTAAAACTATAGCACAATATTGAGGATAATGCAGGTACCTTCTTCATATGCTCGCGTCTCACAGCTTCCATCCTCTTGGCGACCATTCCAGGAAGTGGCATCGTTCCAAGCATGACAGCCAATGCAACAAACGCACTGTATCCAAAAAATTGGTAAGCTGGTACATCAATGGTAGCTGTTCGTGCATACCTCCAGTCAAGAATCGTATACAAGAACCATGTCGCCACAATGAGTTGAAGTGGTGCAAACAGCACTGGACACGCAAGGTGGTCGTGATCTATCACTGTCAATGCGGATAATGCGCCTACCGATCATCAAAAAGTCGCGACCGTCGTTCGCCGTAGCAAGATCCGAGGTGATGAGATTATTGAGCTTTCCTACGAGGTTCTTTCCTTGTGACTTATCGTCCGCTGAAGAGCCCTTAGAACTTTGTCCAGGGACATCCGATCCTTGGTGATCGTTGTCGGTCTCTGCTTTCATTCGGATCCGGAGGGCATGTTCAAAGATGAGCTGACTCAAAATCGCCTCGACTTGAACCATACAGCGAGTCTAATGAATGGATCAGAGGCTTGAGTGGTGCGGATTGGTAAAGCCTGACCGTATTGTAGATGTACCATTGAAAACCCAAAGATGTGGTGACGGAACCAAGGAACATAAGCAATATCCACGCCCAAGGTTGCACGACCGCGTTCTCGCCACCATTCTCAAGGTATCTTGACGGTGACATTGACAATTCAGCAGTAAATAATAGAATAGGTATGCTTACTGGAGAAGGTTTTTGATGCCCATCGGCGCGGCCAGACTTGCGAAGACCTTGGAAAACAATCACGTTGGTATCGACGTCGCAATCAAGTGAAATGCATTACCTGTGTAATGATCGCCAGAGATAGGATAAGCATCTCGTTACCTATGATCGGAAGAATGAGCGACTATCCCTCGGTCGGTCGTTAAGAAACTGACGGAAGATAGTCATCAATCCGAAGAAGATGTGCCGCCCGCGCGCTCCACTGAAAAGATCGAGGTGCTATGACATCGCGTGAATAAGGGGTTTCCATCTCGCAAGCAGTATGGAACTTCACCGGAAAACTCTTTTGTTTCAAGTTCTCGGAACGATCCTGGTCTGAAAGAGGAGGGAGCAGATCGGCTGGCAAGTGCATCATTCCATAAGCTAATCGGACTGTGGGCTCAACCCAGTTGTAAAAAAGTAAGGAAACCCAAGATGCTGTCTGCTCGGGATGGGGTATACTGGAGGGTTTCTGGCACAAAGCATGACAGTCAAACTGGAGAACTTGGAGCACAGCGGCCGGCGCACCTGCACATCGAATGGAACATACAAGCGGGGACTGAATAACGGGCAGACCACTGCACCAACCACGAGACTGACCAACTTGCCCCAGAGCATGGGACCCTCACGAGAGTCAACAGGATGCTCGTTAAAAGTCACGAGAGGCAAGAAGTCGCGATAGACATATACCGCAAACAGTGCGAGAAGCACGGTAGCAAGGTGCCGAGAGACAACTTGACCGGATCCCATCGGAGATGTCACAGTAAGGACTGCAAGAATGACTGTAAACGCCTGCATAACGGAGATTACAACGAAGGAGTGGAAAGAAAAATGTATAACGAACCGCGGTCAGGCAAATGGACAGCTGTATGTAGTCGGAATTGCTGAGAGATTTCGAACGTCCAGCCAAAGACCACACGAACAAATCAAATCTACTGTTGTCCTGACTGTTCGTCTGGAAAGTGAGAGTCGACAAGACCAGAAAGACGGAGCAAGCGATCAAACGTGCAACTTTGAAGAGGTACGATGTCAGTCCACCATGTAACTTCGCGAAGGGGATGACAGCGACATCTGTGAACGGGTCAGAAGGCGAGGTGTCAAGAGGACCCGAATTTTGTTTGCGAGAGGAAAAGTAGGTGGTACAAGCGCGTAGAACCAGAACGATAGCTGATATTGTCGCAACGTAGCTGGGTATCACCAATGTGTTGAGGAAGATTCTGAACGATGAAGCCACAGTCATGTTATCTTGACGAGATATCAAAACCACTGAAACTCACTTTGCTGTTACATCGTCGACATTCTGCGTCGCGAGCACCGTGACAGAGCGCCAAAGGGATAAGACAACTTGGCCACGGCTAAAGTGAGGCTCAATCACAGAGCCTGACATCTAGATTCTGGTGTTGCTGTTTTACTCGACGAAAGAGAACAAGGCTTCGATCGAAGGTTACTTACTCACCCTTGAAGCAGGCCGTAAGTATGACTCGTATCAGCCTTCTGATGGGAAATGTTCAGGAGAAACTTTAACTTACACCGGGCCCGTCCGAGCGCACCCGCTTCAAGTTCAAGAAACTAACGCCTATTTCTGAGCAAGTCTTGGCAACGGATTCTCATGCCATGGCAGCAGATGAGATTGCTAAGCGGAGGCAATTCCAAATGCGGAAATCTGACCTGAAGTTTCTACTTTTATACCCTCGCAATCCAATTGGTTGACCAGACGCACCGCCATCATTGTCACGGTCGATACTCCATCATGGGTAAGTTTCTGCACAACCCGTGGCACGTCTTAGAGGACTCCCCGTCCGTCACAAGGGTCAGCAACGACACCATGCTAGGTGTACTGGCAGCGGGAGTCTCCGAGTCAAATAACGAAACTGGTAGCCTTGGGTGGCCTTCAAGTTACCAGCGCTATGTCCAACCCCAGAGCCGAGCCAAAGTTGACATACGCGTTTATCCAGCATCAAGATTCAAGAACTCTACTTAGAGCGCTGTCCACCGCAATCCCCATTTTCTGCTGTGTAGAAGTCTAACCACCCTTTCACTCCCCTCGATCACCACAATGCGCGTTGAAGATGTCAGAGTCGAAGGCAAGACTTCTCTAATGAGATCGTTCAGGAGTCAGCGAACGATTACCTCTTGTAAGTTTTCCGAGGCCCATCTAGTACTAACCCACGTAGTACTCCGTGCTCAGAGTCAGAAGGATGGACTACTCCAGGAAATGCAGCAGATCTCGATGTGTGTCCTGCCACAAATAGTCCACGCAGGGCTCCACATTGGAAATCTGACCATGAGTCAGAAAATTTGTCCTGGAATGGCCCATAGGTCTCAAGGCCCTCGTGCATTTAATGGCAAAGTTTTCAAGCGGTTTCAGTCACTGCAGTCGTCAAGTTTTGGGCCGTGCTCAAGATTTGCGGCGCCAGACCAAAATGAGGGAGAAATCTCCCTAGAACCAAAATTCTCCGGTGGAATTGCTATGTGAGTGACGAATCGAGATTGAGCTTGCACTTCCTTTATCCAGCCTTTGATACTGCGGGCAGATCCCCTTCCATTTGGATTCCGAACCATACATCCGATACAGGGGTTTGATCCCAGGAGTTGATTGTTATATCCTGCATTGCCTAAGTATCTCTACACATGTCATTGAATGCGTGGATGTGGTAGGTCACCTTCCCCCCTGGGTATTGATTGCAGTGTGAAACATGACCACACACGCCTGCTTCGCCTTCTCCAACTGATTTGTTCAAGCTTCAAGACTTGGCGTAAATTCAGTGCCAGTACTACAATCTGGACATCGACACTCCGAAAATCGAGGCATGTATATGTTGGCGCCTCGGTAACTTAGGGTTCGTGGGCAACTCGAAGGCTGATGATTCCTCCAACATATCCGAACCATGATATTCGACATCGCTGAGTCCTTGGCTCGACCTTGGCTGGTTGTCACGGTCTGGTGACTCAACTCCGTTCCAATGCCAACACTCAACCCCAAGTAGTGGAATTCCATGATCTTCTTGGTTGATTTTCACCACAATAATTCTGAATTCAATCATCACCCAGTGGAACGACTGTGAGTTCCATATTACTAGCTCTAGTAAGACAAACGGTGAGGTATACCATTCACGTGTATTGTAAGGATGTCTGGGAACGAGACTAAGGGAAGTTACATATAAGAACATCAGATTTACTCACAGGTCCGTGATCATCATTGACCCACGATGTCCAGCTGGACAACCATTTGTGCTGTTGCCCTCAGCTGCGTCGTGGTTTTGGACGTGACGAGAAGACACCTTGCCAAGGCAAAATATCGGTCCTCTCGTCCTTTGCCTCCTGGTCCTCCAGGGCTAGTGACCATTCATCGGAAATGTCATTGGGATTGACACAAACGCCCCATGGGTAACATACGCAGAGTGGGCAAAAATATATGGTGCGTCGCTGCATGCTATACATATTGTTAATCCCCCCACACGGATGATTTCACAGGTGACCTGGACTATACACGCCTTTTTGGCAAGGATATCATTATCATCAACTCCGAAACAGTAGCAAAGGAGTTACTGGAGAATCGTTCTTCGAATTACTCCGACCGTCCTCAAATGATTACCAGTGATCTGTGAGTTCATTATTTATATCATAAGTAGCATCAACTAGATGAAATATCGATTCCAATTGTGGCATAGGATTTAATTCTGCACTGATACCTTACGGTGACAGATGGAGACTGCATCGGCGCTTTTTCCACCAAACCTTCCGGCGAGAAGCTGCGCCTAGATTTGTGCCTTTGCAACATCGCAAAGCTTATCAATTGCTACAGCGGCTACTCGAGACTCCGAATGACCTCTCCGAACATGTGTTCGAGTACGTGACGTTTCGGAACAATCTGGAGCGATAGCAACCAACTACTGACCATCGTCTACTAGATATACGACGACAATCATCTTGAACAGTGTCTATGACTATGACGCTACTTCTCGACAGGACGAATTCATCCACATGATGCGCAACGTGATCGAGGTCGTACTGGTTGTTCTCCGTCCAGAAACTGCAGTTATTGTTCGAAAAAGACTGCTGAATCCGAGTCGGGGATCTGAGATACGGTGCATCCCGTCGAGCTTTCGAGTCCGTGTTTTTCTGCGGATTGCGGACGATCAGGAAGGTAGTACAATTCGACTCGAAGCTCAAAGCTCAAAGCCGTTTACCCACCTGCTGCGACCTCCTCAACTCCATCGGGGAGTATCAGTCCATTCCCTCTACTACGCTTTGATCTTTCAGATAGCACTAACGAACACGTACTCGACCAATCTAGAGAAGGATCATTGCAGTACAACCGATTGGACAAGAACAGACCCAGGGCACTATTGGTCGGCAGCGGACCTCGAAGAAGACGCCATGGAATACAACATCTCCTTGTCACCACTTTCATCCACCAAAGCCCTCAGCATCCCATTTTCGTTTTTCAGCAATTCCCTTGGTGCACCATACTCGACCTAAAGCGCGGGGGTCAGTTCGGGGCATCGGCAACAAGCAGAGGAGAACTCACGATCTTTCCCGCATCAAGTACCATCTACGCGTTGCAAGAGGCGTTTAGTGAGATGATAGTAACGATCTAGCGAACACTCACGATTTTATCCGCGTCCATGATGGTCTGCAGACGATGAGCGATGATGAGTTGAGTCGCGACGCTCAGCTCTTTGCGGAGTGACGATTGAATCGCAGCATCCGTTTTGTAATCTAAAACGTCGATCACAGATCACACTCAACTGGAGAACCTTCGAGCATGAAAACAGGTATATTTACCGATCGCTGAAGTAGCTGAGGTGAAGTGAGCGTCCACGCGACCAGCAATCGGGAGCCAGAGTCACTCACCCTCGTCCAAAATGAGAAGCTTACTATTCCGCACCATCGCTCGGGCGAGAGCCAAGATTTGTCTTTGTCCGACAGAGAGATTGCCACCTCCACTGGAAATCGAACTGTCGAGCGTGAGACGGCTTTCATCCGATTCGTCTTGTACAGCATACAAGCCCGAGGAACGCAGAGCGTCGTTGAGAATGACATCGTCGTACTCCTCGAAGGGGTCAAGGTTGTATCGAAGGGTACCGCTCAGTAGCTCGGGCTGAATAGAGTGAGAGCGTCAAGACACAGGTGTCGTCGAGGTACATATATTCTAACTTACGATTTGAGGGATGATGGTCACATTCGAACGAAGAGAATCGAGGTTGATGTTGGAGGTAGGAATGCCATCGAGGTATACTTGACCTTCTGTGAAGATACATCTCAGGAGCGAAAGGGTCAAGGAACTCTGAAAAATGACTCAGTTCTGATGACATGGAATTCTGGAAAAGCGGTTCACCTTGCCACTTCCAGTGCGACCAACGATACCAACGTGTTCGCCAGACTTGACATGGAACGACAAATCGTGAAGCACCTCCGGCCCATCCTAGTGATACACATCAAATTCAGACCAAACACACAATGAAAAAAAGACGAACTTGTGAATACCGAGCAGATAGATTCTCGACACGGAGATCTCCACTGGCAGGCCAATAAGCCGGAGTAGCGCCCGACTTGGTAGGTTTAGGTTCCTGCTCGATCTTGATATAGCCCTCCACTCTTTCGAGACTATTACAATCCGTCGGTGATCTGCTCGACTTGACAATGTGATGTGTTTCTTACCTATTGCCTGTCAACAAGAGAGATTGAGAAAAAAATGAGCGATGGGGAAAAACGTCCACGCACCATGAACTTCAACCTCGTTTAAAAACCTCACCCACCACAGAATCGTAGTGCTAAACATGACTGAACAGAATATTTTCAGAAACCCGTTTTAACAACGTAAACGACGACGACGACGACGACTGACCTGCCATGTTTAACGAGAATCCAACGTTGGCAGCTCGGTAATTCTGAGGACCATACACGAGGTACATTGCAAGCGCACTGGCGAACGTGGCGCCGAGGGCATCGAGACGTACGCTCAGCCATCTAGCCCACCCATCACTCGGGCATCAGCAAATGCATCCAGACATGTTTCAAGAAATCTCACCGGTTGAGATTGTAAAACATGCGTGCCGCTCTGGTATACTTGTCGATTCGCGCCAACGATTCCCGGATCACAATCTCCTCAGCTCCGTACGCCCGAATGGATGCTTCACGATCACGATCACGAACGATGAGCCACCAATCAAATCAAGTCTTCAAAAATCAAAATCACATACTCAGACCAGCCATCGCAGCTCCAAGATGACCCAACACAGGTGCCTTTGCATTGCTCATCTCCCTCTTCACCGATAGTTGCGCTTTCATATAAATTCGTCCGATCCACGCACCGATGATACCGACCAGCAAACCCGGTAAAAGGAAAACCGGGGTGATGACAACCACAGCACCGAGATGGAAGAGCATCCCCATGGTCATTTCCAGGACCGTACTGAACGAGGCGGCGAGCGGTATGTCAACTAGTCCATTCTGGTGAGCGTTTGCTGAAAGAGGATTCGATCGATGAAAACTCACTCGCTCTGATGTCTTGCGTGCATCGAGTAATGATTCTTGATGCGGGCGTAGTATCTAGCCATCTTTTGACCATCGATCACTGAACCGCAACTTGTAAAAAAAGAATTGACGATACCTGAACGTTGTTCCCAGTACGGCGACTATAAGTTCATTGTGAATAGTCCTTGATGCTCTCATAGTGCCACCGTAATACATGAAGTAGCCGCACGACCACGTCGCAGCAGTGAATAACAGCAGGCAAGAATAACCCGAGAGATAGCTAAATATCATGATCAGATACCGAACTTCCCACCGCTAGGAAGAATCATACTCACAAACGAACGCTGACTTCCGAGGCCGGATGATCTTCATACTGGGTCGCCCAGAGACCGAGGAACCATGTCTGGAATGTGTTCGATAGGTTGCTCATGACGAAAAACGCGAGCATGAGTGTCCAGAAAGAAGTAACATGAGCACCACCGAGCGAAGCAAGATATAGCTTGACTGTAGACCAGGTGAACATTCTATCCTCCCCCAAGCTATCTGGTGATCGTGATCCCACTTACATGCAGCCCACGAGACGTGGCCGACGGATACTTCTTCGGCAACGACAAGCTTTCCATTCACTTTTTCTGCCTTGTTGACTTCCTGAACCTCGGCAACCTCTTCCTTTTCGAGGATCTCTTCCTCCTTGGCGATAGTGGCAGCAAGAGTTTCGTCGTGTTCGACCACATCGGAAAACGAGCCTTGTCGGACGATACGTCCGTTCGACCCAAGAGCGACGACAAAGTTGGCGATGGGTCGAACGATGGCGATGTTGTGTGTCTATATGCGTGAAAGAGTTGAGTAGACAAGCCTATATGCGCATGCGATTTGCACTCACAACTAAGACGACAGTTCGACCCCGAACAAGATCGCCTGCGAAACACTTGTCGACGATCCATGATGCCGTGTGTATATCAAGAGCAGCCAGTACCTACCAGAAACACATGAGGTATATGTGAAAGAAGCAATACAAAAAAACTCACATCATCCAACAACAGGATCTCAGCCGAACTGTAAATCGCTCGAGCGAGCGTGATTCTCGCCTAATTGCATGTGAGATGAACGATCTGGCCGCTCAGACAGTGCACCATCGCCTTACCTTTTGGCCACCACTATGGAGACAACATTATCTTCAGGACGCGTGATGATAGCAAGGACGCTCACCTCAAAGTAAGTCCCTTCTCACCCACCTCGGTCTCGTCACCGGCCTGGAACAAATCCAGGTCCCTCTCGAGTGCGCACTGATACAAAACTTTCCAACATGATGAGCCAAACTCGAGCACAACAATTCCAAGGCGATGACGCTCACCTTTCCTGTACCGAACTTCGTCGTATGCGGAGCCGAAGAGAATATTATTCTGACGGTCGATATCAGTTCCCCAAGTGCTCATCCACACCGACAAAGCACACCTTTATCGTTTCATTCTGCACCCACGACTCCTGAGCAGCATACGCCACGCCACCCCGTCTCGGCAGATTAAACCACGAACTCGGACCAGACGGCATCCAATGCATCTCACCTTTTTCTCCAACATCAACACCAAAAAAAAAAAGACATCATAAACGGACTCACCCAGTAAAGCCATCAACACAGACGTCTTCCCAGACCCCGTCGGACCAATGATCAAATTCATAGACGCACGTTCAAAATATACCTCTCCCTCGATCTTGAGCGAAAAGTGTCGTCTCGACGGCGTTAACGTCCCATCCTCGCTGTCTTTCGACCATACAAACGCAGCGTCCCTGAATCCGATCCGATCCGTGTCCTCGGGGTGTGTGATTGGGACATGTTCCGCGCTAGTTTCGTAACGATCGAGTAGCTCAGTGTCATGTAAAAAGTCGTTAATTCGGTCGAGAGAAACTCGTGCTGGATAGGAATTCAAAAGGCGTGAGATCAGTCTTGTAGGTTGTTTGATCAACATACCTGACGCGACCGTCGGTACAAGGAAGAATATATTTTGTAATTCGTTCCGTAGCAATTCGAAAACTTGGTGAGATGGTCAGCCGGATTTCGTTGACACCTCTAGAACTGTGCACACCGGATATAGAAGCAAAGATTGTCGAGGCTGCGGGAACGGGATGTCATCATATGTATTGCACGATGAATGTCATACGAAGCTTACCACTTAATGCTCTCCCCATGACGACGGTCTAAATCTTGTAAATTCCCTAACTGATGCAGACCACAAAACGACTCACATAAGTTGCATATGTAACGAGCATGGTGAGCAGCGGAATGAAAAAACTTGCATTCCATGTCAACGAATGCCTCAGATCTATACAAAGAGATGCTCACTTCATATTGTTGTTGACCAATTCCGTCATCTTGAACTTCCACATCCAAGCTAATTCCTCTTCACGTTCTGCGAAGATGCGTCGTTCCATTCTTGATTCCCATCCGAAAAGCTTGATCATGCGGATGACACCGATAGCTATTCAGGTCGTGTTGGATCTCGTGAGTCTCCCTATAGAATACGCTGGGAACCTTACTTTCTGTGATGCTTTGGACTCGTGCGTCACCCTAACGGTCGCTATTAAAACATAGCACCACATCGAGGCTAATGCGTACCTTCTTCATATGCTCGCGTCTCACAGCTTCCATCCTTTGAGCAACCAATCCAGGAAGTGGCATCGTTCCAAGCATGATACTCAATGCAACAAACGCACTATATTCAAAAAAACAAAACAATGGTAAGCTGGTCCAACAATGATCCCTGCTTTCGTGCATACCTCCAGTCAAGAATCGTATACAAGAACCACATCGCCAGTATAAGTTGAAGAGGCGCAAACAGCACTGAACAACACGCCACGCAGTCAAGATCTACCACCGTCCACGCGGAAAAGGCACTTGCCGATCATCATGAAATCGCGCCCGTCGGTCGCGGTAGCAAGATCCGAGGTGATGAGATTATTGAGCTTCCCTACGAGGTTCTTTCCTTGTGACTTGTCTTCCGCTGAAGAGCCCTTGGAACTTTGTCCAGGCACATCCGATCCTTGGTGATCGTTGTTGGTCTCTGCTTTCATTCGGATCCGGAGGGCATGTTCAAAGATGAGCTGACTCAAAATCGCCTCGACTTGAACCATACAGCGAGTCTAATCAATGCGTCAGTGACATTGAACGGTCCTGGCGGGTGAAACCTGACCGTATTGTAGATGTACCAGTGAAAACCCAAAGATGTGCTGACGGAACCAACGAAAATAAGCAATATCCACGCCCAAGGTTGCACGATCGTGTCCTCGCCACCGTTCTCGAGATATCTTGACAGCAACATTCACAATTCAGCAGTGAGCGATAGGATTGGCATGCTTACTGGAGAAGATGTTTGATGCTCATCGGTGCGGACAGATTTGCGAAGACCTTGGAAAACGATCACGTTGGTATCGATGTCGCAAGAAAGTCGAAATGCATCACCTGTGTAATGATCGCCAGAGATAGGATAAGCATCTCGCGACCTGTGTTCGAAAGAATGAGCGACTCGGACTATCGCCTGGTGGGTCGTGAAGCAACTGACGGAAGATAGTCATCAATCCGAAGAAGATGTGCCGCCTCCGCCCCCCGCTGAAAAGATCGAGATGCTATGAGATCGGGTGAGTAATGTGTTTCCATCGCAAAACCAGTCTGTGGCTTCACCGGAAAACTCTTTTGTTTCAAGTTCTCAGAATGATCCTGATCTGAGAGAGGAGGAAGCAAATCGGCTGGCAAGTGCGTCATTCCATAGGCTAATCGAACCGTGGGCCCAACCCAGTTGTAAAAAAGTAAAGAAACCCAAGATGCTGTCTGCTCGGGATGGGGTATACTGGAGGGTTTCTGGGACGAAGCATGATTGTCAAACTGAAGAACTTGGAGCACAGCGGACGGCGCACCTTCACATCGAATGGAACATACAAGCGGGGACTGAATAACGGGCAGACCACTGCACCAACCACGAGACTGACCAACTTGCCCCAGAGCATGGGACCCTCACGAGAGTCGACAGGATGCTCGTTGAAAGTCATGAGAGGCAAGAAGTCGCGATAGATATATACCGCACACAGTGCAAGAAGCACGGTAGCAAGGTGCCGAGAGACAACTCGACCGGATCCCATCGGAGATATCACAGTAAGAGTTGCAAGAATAACCGCAAACGCCTGCATAACAGAGATTATAACAAAGCAGTGGAAAGCGAAATGTATAACAAACCGCGGTCAGGCAAATGGACAGCTGTATGTAGTCTGAATTGCTGAGAGATTTCCAACGTCCAGCCAAAGACCACACGAACAAATCAAATCCACTTTTATCCTGACTGTTCGGCTGGAAAGTGAGAATCGACAAGAGCAGAAAGACCGAGCAAGCGATCAAACGGGCAACTGTGAAAAGATAGAGGGCTAGTCCACCGTGTAACTTCGTGAAGGAAATGACTGCGACATCTGCGAACGGGTCAGAAGGCGAGATATCAAGAGGACCCGAATTTTGTTTGCGAGAGGAAAAGTAGTTGGTACAAGCGCGTAGAACCAGGACGATAGCTGATATTGTCGCAACGTAGCTGGGTATCACCAATGTGTTGAGGAAGATTCTGAACGATGAAGCCACAGTCATGTGATCTTGACGAGATATCGAAACCACTGGAACTCACTTTGCTGTTACATCGTCGACGTTCTGTGTCGCGAGCACGGTAACAGAGCGCCAAAGGGATAGGACAACTTGGCCACGGAGGCTGGTGTCATGTTCGATCCCAGGACCTGACATCTAGATCCTAGACTTGCGATATTACTCGACGACGGAAAACATTCGGCGTTCACTTACTACTCGCTTCCAGAGGGTTGAAGTTGAAGCGCTGACTCGGTGTTACCTGGTGTCACCTTGTTTGGCTGTGCCGCTCAAGCGGAAGCATCTGATGAAAAATGTCACTGTCAGTCCGATGACCTGCCGCCATGATCAACAAACTTCCGAGATCAGATTCATAATTATAACTTCATGATTCATATGGACAAGCCAAGGATAAGAAGGTCACGTGCTACTTCCAAATGCGGCTCCGATAACAAAACTGTGGTCCAATCACGGTCAACCTTCAAAGCTTCATGGGTGAGTTTCTGCAGGTCGCTGCTTGTGGGATGCTCGTTGACGCGTTGCGCAGCGGGCGTCGACTTTTTCATCATAAACAATGGCTCCTTGGAAATCATCAACAAGATCAGCGAGGACGCCCCGCTAGCTGCAATAATACTTCAACATTTAGTTCACCCTCTCCCAAAAGTCATCACACTCTACAAGTTGCGCACTCCAGTGTTAACAATCGGCGTCCCCGATCCGGATCTCATTCAAAAAGTCATGTCAGCACGCGCGGATTGGATCCAGGTCTGGAGAACCACGCAGGTCAAAGACTTGGCGGAAGATCAGTACCTGTCCCAGGACTACGTCTGTTTGGTTGTCGAGTGGCGCGCAGGCGAGTGATAACGTATTAGTATACATCTTTTGACCTCGCTGATGGCTTTCGATAGCACAACATAATGTCGCTGTTAACAAACTGGGGCGTAACCAGGCTGCGCTGTTCCAATCCCTCCAGATCCGTGTCAAGAATGTCAGGTCCTGATCGAACAGAACAGACGCTGTAACAACCTCACGGGCGGTGTATTCTGGTCCGATGGACAGCAACCAACCCTAGAGGCCATAGCCACTCTAGAACAGGTCAGAAACGAACTCTTCCCTAGACCGGCGCGTCGAGTGCTGACGCCTAGTACACCAAAGATTCTTGCTCTCCGTTTTAATCACGACGCCCGTCAATCATCTGCCCTCGGAACTCTCGAGAGTTTGGGGCATTCCATTCACTCCTTCGTTGCCACCAACCCCTCTCTTCTCCTTTCCTTGCTTTTCTCTCCCTCGCTCCTCCATATCGCGATGGAGGTATTTATTTATGGTCTGTCGCTATCGGATATCACTTTTCTCTTCTTTTTCTGTCTAGTACTTATGCTTTCGTGCTTTGAGAATTTCGATGCTGTTGCTTTTTTTCTCTTTGTGGTGATTTGCCACAAGTTGTCGTGAGTTTTCACGGTGGTCATTCATGGGTACGTTCACTGTTTGCGTGACCACTGGACGTCAGGTGATAGATGATACTGGTCTCTTCACCATCGAACGTGAAGAAGACTTGAGTATTTGCGTTGTCTTCTCGTTGAGCTAGTCTGGTTTTGGGAGACTACTACCACACCGTGGGCTCGTCTAAACGACAACCATACACCCCCGCAATCTACTTAGGTTTCGCTATTTTCGCTGTTGGAACGACCTCCTCAGCTTTAGCTAGCCATCTACTCCTCATGGAGACTATTTTATAATGTACTCGAGCTTGTTCGTGCGTCTAAGTTATATGCTTCGCCACAGTGCTTTACTGATGATCGCATAACGCAGTCTCTAGGCTCACTCTTCCATGATGGTCCCGCCACAGACAACAAGAAAATCCCTCGTCTCTCTTTCTCGCCCGAGCTTCGTGATTCATATAGTACCAAATGACCTGCCAGACTCGGAGATCCCTCCTTACGACCTCCCTCCACCTGAAGAATTGCATCTCGAACTTCACTCTGGACAAGGGAATAATGTCAGCTGGTCGCTGTGAGCGTATTGTCTAATTCGTGCGGCGTTGATTCGATGTGCTCGGCTACTGCGTTGCCACCGAAATCACGGAGCCCTTCTACAGCTCGGTAACGTAGTTCTACGAGGAAATGGAGTCGTTCTTGTTTCCCCCGTTGCTATGGCTTCAGTTTGTGGCTGGGGGCCCTGATCATTCTACTTGAAATGATATGGATGTGACTCGATCTGCGAACTAGCGTGATTCGGAGAAGGATAGCCAGTTCGCGTTTGCAAAATATTTTATTGAGCCAGGCTTCAAGAAGGCCTCGAGGTTCAGAACGTTCAATCGTCACACAGTGGACCCTGGCAGTGTGCATCCGAGTCTGACTCGTCCTGGAAAAAACAGGGGCCACATCTTTCCTGTCAAGCTGAAACCCCGATCACTGTGAACGCCGCAAAGGAGCATGTAGTTAGTGGCCACAGATGAATATTCGAGTCGCTACGTCTCAAACGACTCAGATCATATCCATTCGCTTTTCCAACTGTGGGCGCCTGGGCATTGCTCACGCCCAAAGTCAGTCACTGTCATTAATTAAAAATGCGTGAAGGGGCATGCTGTATGATGTGGCGCGGACGTTTCAAGTTGTGGGTCCAGTGGCTGAAATCTATTCTTGTCGCGTTTGGGCGCCATGTCAATCCGTCTATTGTTTTGACGATCCCCGTTTGATCTCCTTTGTCCGAGTCACTGCGGAACCTGATCAGGGCTGATCCACACACTGTTTCAAATCCATCAAAGGATTCGAACGCGGTGGCAATCGTTCCTGGTCACACCACCATTGTTCATTGGGGCCACCAGGGGTATCGTTTCATATTTGACTCCGCGTTCTTTCCAGATCCGAACTTGGTGTTGTTCGCCTCAGATCAGCCAAACAAGTCCCGTAACGGGTATAGCACGGGTGGAAACCAGTTACCCCGCCAGCACCACACCTTCGGCCACACCCACAGACGCCGCAGTCCGCGTCGGATCCTCTGCATCCCTCGGTTCCGCCAGTATACCGTACCTGTATCTACGGGTATGCCACAGGTAGGTGGCTGTACTCTGGTGGTACTGGAGGAGTTGCCCCCTTGTCCACTGAACGCGGAGATAGTTCATTCATAACTAGATCTGTCCCTACATTTCCAAAAATGAACATTAAACTCAATCTATTGCATATTGGAATACTTCGTTGCTGCGATGTCGATTTGATTCCACTCTCATGCAGCAAAACAATAAGTACTGATTTGTATTACTTGGTCAAGCTCAGTTTTGGGTATGTTCAAAGGTATTCCAATACCAATATCGAATGTTGATCACTCCTTGAGGTCAGCTCAATGTACTCCGAGTCATCCTGGCAGGTGCTGCTTTTTCTCGGCTTGTGGTTGCGACATAATTTGATGCAGCACGATGATTTGGTGGAAGTTACAAAAGCACTCAAGAAAAGGATAGAAATGTCTCGTAGTTGTATTTACGCCAATGATACGAGTGTCTAGTACCCTCCACACATGACCTTGCTTGCAATGTTTCTTGTGGGCTGGTTTTCGTACAACGGGGTACGTGACTTTCGCTCATACGACACCATGAGCTCAGGCTCGTAGTACAATCGGCGAGTCAATCCTCGGTCGCAAGCAAGGTCTTTGCCGACGAAGGCCACATTTCCCTAGTTCTTTATGTCATTGACAATGAAGATACATTTATGTAGTAACCATGACCGACTTCGGGCCCATCATCAATTCATCAATCAATCGATCACATCAACGTTCGCCCAAGCGCCCATGGTAAATGCGGATATCTGACTCGTTTGAGACTAACTTTGATAAGATTGATTAAATAATTATCGTCTGTGGTCACTAATTATCTGCGTCTCAGCTGTCCCTAAATCGCAATTTGCGGCGCGCGGCGCACACAACAAAGACAACAGAAGACAAGTAGCTTCACTTCGACACTAACGAGACAAGCCTTTCTTGAACAAAACAACTTGAACATCAAATTGGCTGCGCAAACGGGTTACGTAGCTACAAGTACAATAAGCAGGCGAAGACACGAAGAGGAAATACATAACAGGACAGATTGCGCGGCTAATGAGGCATGAACAAAGAAATTGACGGACCAAAAATCACGAGTCCAACGGACCGAACCGCCACCGCCAGGTCGGCCTTAGGCCTCAGGTTGGTAGCAGGCGTTGAAGAGGTCGTCACGTTCGTAGCGAAAGAATTTGCCCTTCTCGACGAGCTGAGAGTGGTTCTGGTTGCTGTCGATCTGGTGGACCGTGGTAATATTCTGCTGAAATGTGCATCCGCTCGTGTCGGTGGCATCGACCTTACCAGCCTGGCACAATTGGGCGAAGACCTGAGTGCTGTTGCACGGGACAAGAAGGGAGGCAAAGAAAAAAGGACAACGTCAGCGCTGCGGGTGAGATTCGAATAAGAGAATTCGACGCACATGAAGTCACGGCAGCCCTTCCAGGCTCCGCCGTAATCCGTGAAGCACATCTGGTGGAGTCTTTTTTCAACCAAGAAATCCAGGAACTCGCCAAGCGTGTCGAATTTGAGCTTGTTGAACTTGCAAAACTTGTTGGCTGAAGCAGATGGGCCATCGGAATCGAGCAGCTTGACGTAAACGGTACCGGGGAATCCGCTGTCAGCCTACAAGGTCCGAGCATTATGAAATCAGCAAAGTCAATACCTTAGGTAGATAAGCAACTCACTGTGTCCTCCTCAGTATCCTCAATATACAACTCCTCCACGATAGCGTTATACATGCCATCCTCTGCAGTGAGATCCATAGAGATACGGGCGCTCCGATACCGGACCTGGCGTTTGGACTCGGGATTGAACAGCTCGAGGCCATCAGCGAACGGAACTTGTAAAACGACATGATTCTTCTTGGGAAGCTTCAATTGACCATCATGGTCGAGCGCCTTATACTCGACGAAGAGCATGCCATTGAGCTTGATCTCCTTGTAGTGATCAGGAAGCGAGAGAATGGGGCCGTAGCGCTGCTCGGCCCAGGGCCGAGCAGCGCTACGATCAAAGAAACTGGCGAGGACAGGGTCCATCTGAGCGAAGGACAAAGGATCAACCTAGGATGACGGGGACGTGACAGGGGCGCGAAACACTCACGGTTGTTGATACTGGGAAGCTGCGAGGAGAGGTAGAGAGAGATGTGGTGGGATGAGGATTGCCGTCGACTCTGGGGGGATTTATATATCGCAGGTTTGCATGGCCTCCATTGCCACTGTGGCGGCCTCCTCTTGGCATTCATAATATTATTACTTATAAGCTGGTCTCAAGGGTTATGTGGACGATAAACGGATTTGGTTGTGGCACAAGGTGAGCTGTTGTGGCGATATTGTAGAGAAGTAACAAAAGTCCGGAGCTACAACTCGCTACGTAATTTGCAGGATGACGTATACATATTGATTTCCTTTTCCGTTTGACCGCGCCTCAAATATTTCTCTCGTGCCCGCAGGTGACTAATCCTCGCTGACGCATCCGCATGCCCCAGTTGTATATAAAAGGCCATGGAACTTTAGCATCTTCATCTTTTCCACCCTTTCAACTCTCTGCCAACAAGCCAAGTCCTTCCCCATCACCTCGCCGACCAAGCTCCCCTAACTCTATGCCTTCATTGTCGACGCTGCCTGAGTGGATGTCCAGCACGTCCCCTGTACGTATTTACAGCTTTGCCTTCGCCCTCCCCCTGGCCGCAGTTTATAACGACATTTCTCTATAGACTCTTCCCAATGTGCTGTCTGAGGACCAATGTGACCAAATTGCCCGGTTCTTCCAACCATTATCCAAGGGGACGAAGCAGCCTGGTCACTTCTATTTCAGCCTGCCGGAAGGTCCCGCCTTGTCCATCAAGTACGGCGACGAGGACCTTGCAGCCGAGGCCAGCACGCAGTTTTTCTTCCACGCTCTTTCCCAGAGGGTTGGATCGGCTCAGACTCCTGGCATTCCCGCCGTCTACAATGTTTTATACGAGCATGGATACTACCTCGTGGTCACGGAGAAGGTAGACCACCCGACCCTGGAGGCATGTAAAACAAACGACGAGGCCGTAAAACATGCCGCTTCTGCCGTCAAATGGCTTTTCGACCAGCTCGATGAGGTTTCTCCATGCTTTGGTCGTATTCCGGCCTCGAAGGCGCGTGTCTGTCACTTCTTCTTCAAGGAGCGTTTGGCGCCTGTACCCTTCGCCAACCCTGAAGCGGTCGCCAAGTATATCAACAAGGTATGAAAATCTCAACCCCATGACTGATTTTTTTTCATTACTCGTTAATTGAACCATTTCTCTCTCCCCCCCCCCCCCCCGCAGGCGATTTCGCGCCTCCCAAAATCCGGGAGAGAAACTATCTCTTTGTCAAATGAGATCACCATCTGCCACTCCAGGATCCGCAAGGACAACTTCCTCTTCGACGACGCGACTGGCCGTATCTGGATTGTCAACTTTAAAAACGTCAACGTGCTCACGAAACCATTCCAGCAAATAGCTTTCTTCAATGACGGCACTTCTTTCGCCAAGGAGGTCGGCACCTCCCTTGGTTATCAGCCGCTCGATGGTGCCACGTTGATGGCTAGGGTCTCACAGCTGCTTGGGCAGAGTGGTGGGGATGCCACTTTCGGTAAGTATTCGTCTAGTTTTATCGGCACCTAAATAAACAGGACTCGGAGCTAAAACCCCTTTCTTTACAGGACTGGATGAGTTTGGCGAGGTTTCTAGTACCCAGAAATGATTAATGACCCGTCCTTATCATGCCGCCAATAGTTGATACGTCACAAAGTGGCAACCAGTCTAGTTCAGGAGCGTCTACTACTCTTTGTATTATTACCTTGGGCTTGCAAAGTTCTCTGGATGTTCGAAATTATCCGTGTTTCAACCAGTGACTGATCCTGTTATCTCGCGAAGCCTCCTCTTTCCAACGATTTTCTGATTCCGAGCATAGTCGAGCCAAAGGGAGTGAGGGACCCTAAGATTAAATAATAAAAGTGTTTCGAACGAACTTGTCCAAGGTTTCGGAGTGCGAAACCAGTCGTCACCAGAGAGTCCGCATCAACGTTACCTTGTGAGGCGCAATTAATTGGCAAGGCCGTGTGTTATCTCTCATGAAAAAGAAATAGCAATAGCATTGATACAAAAAAACCTCACTGCAAGTGTAAACTAATAAACGCAATAAACTGAAAAACGAAAAAAAAACGAAGCGATATCCGATATCGACAAGACCGTAAATAAGTACCCTTGATCGTGATATGAGAGAGCGAGGGGAGAGAATCGAAAACGAAAACGAAACGAGGGAGGAAAAAGGAGGGAAAAGGAGGGAAAAGGAGCGGAGAGGACGAGGTTGCCATTCGTTTCTACCCTGAATGTGAAAACCCGACGAGGAACATTAAAAAAACGAAAAAAAGGTGTGTGTGTGTGTGGAGGGAGGGGATGCCCATCGTCGAATGGATATGTTATAAAAGAAACCAAGGACCAGGGTTCACGAGAGAAAAGTAAGTATGTCACAGACGTAAAAGAGGTGAACATATTATAAAAAATCGCCTCCAGGGGACAAATGCGATTCGAAAAAAAAAACCCGATGTAAGCCGAGTTTGGGGGGGGGGGGGGGTCAACATGAATCGAGGATAAAGAAAACCGACGAGTCGTCACAACTTGAGTTCAGTGAGCACTCTCCGAGCTAGCATCTGGTATTGCCACCCATCACCTCCCGCTCTTCGGAACTGAATCCCATGAAGAGGTAACCACGGAACCTTGATCACAATCCAACAATCACATCACATCAACACACTAACATTGCAAAAAAAAAAAAAAACACAATCCCTCTCACCTTGATGATATTAATCTCAAACCGCACCGACATCGAATTCGCCCCAATCATCTCAAACACCTCCCTGTCCACTTCACCAGTAGGGAACGCCGCCAACCGTGGCGTCTGTGGTGGTGGTGGTTGTTGTTGTTGTTGTCCAGTCGTACTAGTACCGAAATCCCTGGGTATAGGTGGTAACACTTTACCCTTTGTAGGTGAATGAGATCGGATCGTATGTTGTTCCTCTTGAACTCCCATCGTCCCATTCGTCGGAGGCGGCTCGTGATACCGAGAACTCTCAGCGAGTACCGTATGAGCAGGAGAGCTCACGTTGAAAAAGGATGAAGAACCACTGCTAGGAGTAGCACTGAGCGCCGTACCGACCGACGGTCTGTTTGGAAGTTCCCTATCGGGCGACGTAGGCTCTTGTTGTTCCCTCTCCTTCACACTCTCCCTCTCCCTCTCCCTCTCCTTCTCCCGATTCGACTTGACGCCAAACGACAACTTGGACGCTTTCTTGACCAACGAACGAGGCGTCTTGCCAGTATCGTTCGACCCTGACGATCCACGCCGACGATGATCGCTCGAACGAGATTGCGCGCTCTCCGGAACCGAAGAAATATCTATAGACGGTATATGAATGCATTCAAAACCGCTCTTGGTCTCGCGGTATTGAACCTGCATCCGATCGAGCACTTTCTTGATGTCTGCCTTCAGAACAGACGGTGGTTTCGTCGACGTCGTCGACACGCTATCAAAAACAAAACAAAAAAAAAGTCGTCAGCCCAGTCCTACCCCCACCCCCACCCCACACAACGCATAGGGAGAACGCACCTGAACAACCCCTTGAGATGAACCGGTTTAAAATCCTTATCCACATGGTGTCCCTCTCTAAAACTCTCATCCCTCCCATCCGACGTCTCACGTTCCACATTCTCCTCCACAACCTCTTCCGTCCTTCCAAACTGTCCACCAACGACAGGTCTCCCACCACTCGTTCCATACCCAGTCGATGGTCTTCGATGTCTTCCGATAGTACCTCCAATACTAGGAAGTAACGCTCCCCCAGTACTACTCCTTCTCTCATGACGGACCGCACGTCCATGTGCATCCATCATCGTACTCGCCCGACGATGTGCACCAGATGACGATGACGATAACGGTTGACTCTGACTCGCAGAAAGGAGTGGGGGTGGTGAATACGCACTCTGTCGTCGACCATCCGATTCAGCCCTTCTCTCATCGAAAACGTCCCCCGTTCGAGGTCGTCTCTCAGCTTCCGTGTCCGTAACCGCTTTCTCGACCGTCGTCGTCGTCGTCGTCGTACGTTTCCCAACGCTCCCCTGTCCTCCTCTCTTCCCTTCCTCACCTTTCCCAACACCCCCTAGAAGCGTTCCAAATCTCTTCACGAGAGTAGCTCCAGCAGATAACGGTCCATCGTGAACACCCTCATCGCCTGCTTCCCCCCCCTCCCCGCCAGCAATTCTTTCCTTTGCAACCGCGAATTCACTAAACTCGGGTCCAGCCGTATGTGGAACGACAGGTATATCCTCCGCTAACTCGCCCATAGCTCGTTCCGTCCCTCCAAACATCCCACCAAGCGTACGAATCCCAGTCGGTCGCTGACTCAAACTGTGACTCCGATGATGGGTAGATGCAGGCGGCGCACGTGGCATCACCGTCGTCGTCGTCGTCGTCGTCGTCGGGGACGTGAGTGGGTTCCCAGAAACGTCCACTCGTTTGACAACGGGTGGTGGTGGTGCCGTCGGTGAAGGTAACCCAACGTCTCGCGCTCTCGGTTGTCCGTGAAACACACCAGTCGTAGGTGTGGCAGTCGCATCGTAGGACATTCCAGAATAGTGTGAGGTCTCTGGTGCTGGTAGACGGGGAAGTGGCATGCTGTAGTCGGCTTTGGAGGACGTGGGTGGTGAAAGTGGTGGGCCATCTCGTTTCGACGCTGGAGTCGTCGCGCTATATGCGCCTGGGATAGAAGGTTCGTCGCTTGCGAGAACGTTGGGAGCAGCACCGGATTGAATGGAGAGTTGAGAACTCGCAAAGTGTCCAGGACCATAGACGCGTTCGCGTTCAAGTTTCTCCCGAGCAAGGTAGTAAATAGAGATGAGGGGATGGAACCCGCGAGTTGGATCGACAGGATCGCGACTAGCATCCACGATAGAGAGATGAGATTGAGAGTTGGGCGGCGAATGAGAAGGCGTGGTCGGCGGTGAGGACGCTGGTGAAAACAACTTGCGCCGGTAGAAGTCGAGCCCAGAGAAACGCTTGGACTTCTTCGACGGCGTCAAGCCGTCCTTGTGAATGTTGGACGAGGACCCATCGAAAGAAATGGCAAGAGACGAGTTGGAGAAAGACTCGCCCCAACGACCAGATGAACCGTTTCGACCTCGTTTCCTGTCCCAGGCGGCAGCAGCTCGAAGGTATGCTTCAGATTCCAGAACGGCAATGAGTCTGCGCTCGATGTCCTCCTCGGTACCAAACTCGAACCCCTTCATCCCTCGGATAACCTGCCTGTCGAGTTCGTCCGAGCGAAGAGGTTCACGATGGACGAGGTGAGAGTCGGGTGGACCGTTGAAGCCACGAACCATCCACGGGTGTTCGAGAACCTCGCTCAGTGGTGCGCGTGCAGCAGGATTGGTCACGAGCATCCGCGAGAGCAAGTGCTTGCACTCTGTGATTGAGATTAGGGAACCAAGAAGAGCGTGAAGAGTGTGATGACGCACCAGCGCTCAACCAGACCGGATACTCTACAAATCCACGCTTGATCTTGGCATGCAACGCCGGCATGCTCTGATCATCGAACGGGACCTTTCCGCATACGAGCACGTAGAGGACGACGCCGAAACTCCAGACATCGACTTCAGGTCCGAGATAGGCTTTCGCGTTCAATAACTCTGGCGCGGCAAAGTAAAGCGAACCGCAGAAAGTAGAGAGTCGTTCTGCGGGGTCGTACAAATTTGAGAGACCGAAATCGATGATCTTGATATTTCCGGTCTCGGAAATAAGTATGTTCTCGATTTTAAGATCTGGAAAAAGAAGTCAAGGAGGCACATGAAAAGAAAGCGGAAGAGGCGTACCCCGGTGAACCACGCTATTGCGGTGACAATAGTCGAGTGCACTGCCAATCTGACGAGCAAACTTGCGGGCGACACGTTCGCGCAGTCGACCGTGACTGATGATGTAGTCGAGCATCTGACCGCCGCTGATGTACTCGAACACCATGTAATAATGATGCTGATGGATGATCATTTCGCGCATGCCGCAGATGTATGGGTGGTGAAGAAGCATGGATAAAGCTGCTTCACGGATTGTTCTGATTTCCTTTGATGCATCCTTGGAGGCCTGCTTTGCGATAGCTTCAGGTGTGGCGTTTGAACCGTTTGGCTGAGATGTGGAAGGGTGAACGCGGGGAAGGATTTTTATTGCGAGCTACCGAGGGTGGAAAAACGGACACGAGTGTGAATAAACGGCTCGAACTGGAGTTGATTGGGAACACGCACCTTTTCCTCCGTGACGTTGTGTATCGCGAGCTTGACTTTGCCCATGCTACCGGCACCGAGAGTCTTGGTGAGGGTGTAATCGCCAAGGACTCTGTTTGAGCTTCTGGGGTGCTTCGTTGTGGAGGCATCTCTGTGAGGACGGTGTTGTTTCTGTTCCGACATGGATTGTCTGTCGCGATCGGACGAGCTGGTCTGAGGAGAAGTGCTGTATGACTGAGGGGGCATAGACACCGGTCTCGGTCTCTGCTGGGTGAAGAGTGCCCTCGCGGTGGGGACAGGGAGTGGACGGATTGGAGTTGAGGCGGTGTTGGTGGATGAAGAGTGTGGTGTGGTCGTCGTCGTGGACGTTGTGGAGAGAGATTTCGAGTTTGTGGATGGAGAGGAAGGAGGAGGAAAGTGTAGAGACGGAGAGTGTGGCTGAGCAAGTGAGCGTAGACCGATGGGCAAGTCAAACCTGTCACCGCCAGTCTGTTCTACCCAATTTTCTTCTGGTACTCGACCGAGACTTGTCGTTACAGTTCCTCCGTAGTAACCCGCCATCGTCGTCGTCGCTTTTTGCCCTTTCTTTAGTCAGACTCGCCCATTCAACCAAAAGGCAGTGCAAATCAAAAATGTCGTTGCTCTATCAAATCATCTTCCTCTTCCACTCCCCTTCCTCCTCCTGTGCTCTTGCGGAGCGCTGCGGATTCCGTCTCCCCCATCTGATCCCTGGACACATGCTCATGATCACCTCGGTTGTCTACTCAAACCACACGGCCCAGACCCAACCCACGCTCCCAGGCTCAGGCACATCCTCGACACGAGATCTATACCATGATTCACCGATCTCCAAGTCAACATCAAGCGCTACGATTACCAGAAGTTGACCCGGACGCTCACCATGGAATTTCTTTTCTCTGAGCATTATAACGCCTTTCTCCACCACCCCCTTCACCGCTCCATCAGAAACAATGTATATCCCTCCGTGAAATGACGAGCGTCAAAACAGGTCTGAAATGATGCAGACGAGGTCGTAATGAACCCTCCCAAGTCCGCGCAATATGGGTGGTTCGAATCCGTGCCTTTCTCTCCCGTCGGAATTGCGTTTGAATATTTGAATACCGGGAATGGGTCACACACACACACCATGTCACCTAGGGTGATCGAGCAGGTTTGACCTGAATCTCAAGGTCAGATTTCGTGGGCTCTACCTTGCGCTAATTGTCATTTGACACGCGTCCTACCACCAAGACGTTGGGGTCCTATTTCGTCCGTCAGGGGTATAAACTGAATCTTGCCAACACAATATCCAAACGTTTGTCGCCGTTACATAGTCCCACGACACGTGGCAGATCAGGTCTCACCCCGTCTACGGCGACCGAGTCGATACTTCAGATAACTTACTAGTACGCCGTATCACAATCACCGTTTTGCCAACTTTTGTCGCTCTCTCCCTGTCTCTATGCTCTTAAAACTTCCAACGCGCTTCTTGTTGGCTCGCACAGATGTATGTACGCAACTTCAGTCCCAGGACTCAGCCCCTCGTTTATCCGCTTCCTAGCGCGGCTAGCTGCTACCCTCCCTCCAACCCCTCCGAAAACCGTACCGTAATCATGGCTCACTGAACCGACGGGTTTTGGCGCTATTCTCTACCTGGCGCGATGGAGACGACCAACTTCGAGACGTTCATGTTCGGCGACGGTACCATCGATGCGTATTATCTGAATATGACCATTACAGGCACGTGTGGCCAGGGCAGTGTGTCATTGGCGTCGACGCGCGTTCGGTAGCGGACATCCAAGCTGCGGTCAACTTCGCAGTAGAGAACCAACTGAAGCTGGTCGTCAAGAACACGGGGTGCGTTTCATGATTTGACCTGAATCAACTAGTCTGATTGATGTCGCGAGGGTAGGTATGATCTTCTTGGATGTAGTACGGCCAGGGGTTCATTTATGGACTCATAACATGAAGAATATCACATACAACCCACAATTCAACTCTCACGCAGATCAAGGACACGTACGATCCGCACCGATTGTTTGTCGTTGCTGAGGGGGTGGGATCTGAGGATTGGAACGAGAACTTGACATGCCGCTAGTATGTACTGATTACCTGCCTTTTGCCTGCATCTGCCATCTTCGTCGCTGATATCCTTCACTGTTCCTCATTTGTGGGAGATCAGCCTATTTAATTCTCAATCGACTCATATTGGTGCTACGATGTGCGAGGTGTTAGTCCCAGCTGGGCCCGCATCGATGCCCAAGGTTTTCGAGGAAGATCATGGCAGTGACAAGCTGTGCGTAATATGGCTTGAAGAGATTACCCATAACGTCAAGCGCAACCTAATCATCTTCTCGCACTTGAATCTGCACCGTCATCAGCAGTGCAGTACTCAGTAAGTACTAACCAAATCAGTTAACTTATTTACGCCAAGTACAGAGAACCCACACCACTCTTTTCTCCAAATTACTGCGGACTGAAGTTACGAATGGAGACACTCATCGTCTCGAGTCCTCCCGGTGCAAGTCAATCGACTACGCATGCTCGTTGAGGGAAGTTTATCCAAGGTCGGTGATCCAGACCTGGCACACCGCTAACACATTTAATTAATGTTGTGCTGCGCAAGGCTGTGCACTGCAGCGATCCCCTTCGAGAGGAGCAGCTTTGGAATTGAATCGGCGGGTGGGACAACGTTATCTTCCTGTGCATGACCGTGTGGCCTTCAAACCTAACAGTACATTGATTGACGAAAACGTATAAGCCCATCCTTTCCACCGCGATATAAAATGGCTCCTTCGTTCGGTGAGGTATCGTCTTAGGATCTCTCAAGGCTCCCCCATGAAAGTGTCTGTGTTAACGCTTCTGGGCGCCCTCGCCCTCGCCCACGCATGGGTCAACGACTCGGGGTGTCTCTGCACCTATGGCGAACCCTGCTGGCCAGATGCCTCCACCTTCTCGCAATTACAATCCCAGGTCTCCAAGCCCCTCATCTACCCGGTTCCTAGTGCCTCCGCTTGTTATCCGCCTTCAAACCCCTCCGGAAACTGCACCGCAGTCATGGAAAACTGGGGTGACGGGAACTGGCGTTCGTCTCTTCCCGGCGCGATGGAGATGATCAACTATGAGACGTTCACATTCAGGAACGGCACTATCGATGCGTGCTATCAGAACACGACCATCACGGGCACGTGCGGACAGGGCAGCGTGCCGGTGGTTGGTGTTGATGTGCGCTCGGTAGCAGACGTCCAAGCCGCAGTCAATTTCGCAGTAGAGAACCAACTGAAGCTGATCGTCAAGAACACGGGGTGCGTATCATGTTTGGATATGAATCAAACGCTATCTGATCAACGGGTCGCGAGCGCAGGCATGATTTTCTTGGACGTAGCGCGGCCAGAGGTTCATTTGTGGTGTGGACGCATAACATGAAAAATATCACGTACAACTCCGCATTTGTACCACAAGGAGGTCCAACGAACGAGACGTACGAGGGTAAATTAATCCGGGGTTTCTTTCTGGCATTGTTTCTCATCATTTGTTGTGCGACAGCTGTGACACTCGGTGCTGGCGTACAATGGCATGAAGCTTATGCTGCAGTCAACGACTACGGGCGTATAATGGTTGGCGGTCTCTCTGCCGGAGGCTCTATTGGTACTTCCGGTGGCTGGCTGGCTGGTGGAGGACACTCCGTCCTGTCCCCCACTTATGGTCTCGGTAAGATCCTGGTCGATTTTTGCTCCTTTCACGGGATTGATTATCGGTAAAGGTGTCGACAACGCCATTGAAATATCTGTTGTTCTTTCCACCGGTGAATACCTCATTACCAATGATCACCAGAACTCGGACCTCTTCTGGGCGTTGCGAGGCGGTGGCGGAAGCACGTATGGAATTGTCACCTCCGTTACCTATCGCACATATCCCTCCGTTCCAGCTCAGCTCTACGAGTTCCAGGCCAATCTAACCAATTCATCGGTGCTCCTGGAAATGGTTGGGGAGATGTTTCAATACCAGATTCAATTCACCGACGCTGGTTGGGGTGGATATGGTGGGGTATCCCCCACACAGATTTCACTTTTCTTATCCGCACCCAATATGACGAACGAGACGGCAGCAGCAACCACTCAGGCATGGAATAATTATGCAAGCTCCCTGGGCTCGTTTGGTGTTTCCTCTGGCTACCAGATGCTTTGGTATCCTTCTTGGTATGAGCTTTATGAACAATTGTTCGGCGGGGGCGTCCAGAACGGTGGAAACGTCATGACCACGTCTCGACTTCTCTCGCGGGACACGATCACTGCCAACCACACACAAGTTGCCCAAGTTCTCATTGATTGTCAAGGAGGTTTCGAGTAAGTCTGATTGCAAACCTCTCGGGTTCACAGTAGTTGACTGTCGAGATGCTTATTCTGCAGCATGATAGCAGGCGGGAAGGTGAACGAGATCGATCCTGACTCTGCTGGGGTGAACCCTGCCTGGAGAAATGCCATTGTGGAGGCTTCGTGTGGAATTTCTTGGGACGACGGGGCGACTTCGACAGAAATCGGGAGTATGATTGATCAGCTCAAAGGGTGGATCAAGAGCATGTACGATGTGTCGCCCAACGATGGTGCTTACTTCAATGAGGTTCGTGTCGCGGATGCGTCTGCTCGGGTGGTAGCTAACTTTGCGGAGTCCAGGCATCTTTGTTCGAGATCGATTGGCAGAAGACGTTTTTCGGCTCTCACTACTCGAAACTCAAGCAGATCAAGGACGAATATGATCCGTACAGGCTTTTTGTTGTTGCTGAGGGAGTCGGATCCGAGGACTGGAACGAGAATTTGACATGCCGCTATTGATTACTTACCGGTGTCTCCGTGGACATTCTGTGATTTGCGCTATTCATCTTGACGGAGTGACGTTGTCACTGTATGCCATCTCTATTGTCTTTCGTCAATTAGATCGCCCACATTATCCCGATCAATTTGTTCAAACATCTGCCATGAGTGATCTGGAGAGGCAGCACGGCGCGCTCGGATTTTCTTTGGGACTGATCGACCCAGTTGCCTGGATCAGTGTTTGAAGTGCCACGGGCGCGCCCGTAGTATGGCGAGTGTAGGATTACTGGGTATTTGTTGTTGACTACTAGTAACTTACCACTAGCATTACTTGCACTGCGACTACCATGAAAACCTCTCGGGTTGTTGAACTTGCTTGGACATGTGGCGACCCCGAATGCATTTGATGGGAGTCTCCATTTGGAATTCCCCTGCAACCGAGTCATCACCGATTATCTCGTGGCCGTCGATGGTCGCCTTCACTGGTCGTGACACGGGCATGATAGGTTGTTTTTCTGTCTCCTCTTCCCTGCGCTCTGCAACACTTTCATCAGGGTCCAGTGGGTAACCATTCGGGGCGTTTGGGTTTGATCCAGCTGGTAATCAAGGTGGCATCAGAACTGGATTGTTAGAAAGATGATTACAGCTTGAAAGTAGATGTACAAACAGACCGGCCATAGGGCTAAAAGGACGATGTAGGAGCCGTGATAACACGGAAATCGCCCGGATAAGATCATACGCGAGCATCAAGCGAGCATTCATGACTGTGTGACCGCCACCGCCATGTTTATGGCTTGTGGCTTTTCCATGGGCTCGCCAGTGGCCATGGCTTCTGGCGGCGGCTGTCCGCCCATGGCGCTTCAATCACTGGCCTGGATAGCCTCCGCAAATTTGAAGCGGGTTTGAGTCTCTGTGACGCCAACGGCACGTACCTTGATGACTAGTACTAGTAGTTGATCACATTCTTCACCTCGTCACAGGAGTTGAGTCACCAAGATTAAAAGGTCCGACATACACACGTGATGATACATCGTGAGGAGGAGGCTGATTTTGTTCGACGCTGAACAAATCAGAGACCCCGACTCCGAGCACAGTTTACGGTCGCGACGAACATCTAGGGTGATCTCAACGTGATCTCACGAACAGAACACGAAATCGAACAAGTATCAGCTAAAGTCTAGAAACGCCGGATCGTGCACATGATCGGACTGCCATGCTTGATCACGAGTACTCGTCGAAACAGCCTCGTGAACACAGAGAGCCCAGAGCCCCCACTGACAAACACGGTTTTTGGCGTGAAAAAATCGGGGGAAAAACTTGCTTGGGATACAACGATTATCGGCGATGCATTAATACAATCAGAAACCAAAAGAAGAAAAAAGACGTGACGATGGCGCAAAACAGACGATGGGTGAACTCGATCATGACCAACTCCCTCCAACCTCTGTACGAACGAAAGCAAGCAAAGTGATCAGCAGAACGTTCGTGGAAATGAGAGATGAAAGAGAGAGATGGATACGTACGTTCGACCATGACATCGATCGTATCTGCAGAGATAAGAGAGAGTCGACGTTAAAAGGTGCGTCAAGGCAATGGATCGAGCGCTCACCGTTGTCTTCCATGTCGAGAGAATTCGGTGTATCGTCGTCGTTTATCCTGTTACCGTCGTATAAAAACCTAGGAGAGAAAAATGTCAACACACGTCGATGGAGACAGGGCATTGGATCAGAGGCAGTCCATTACGTCCGTTCCCCGAAAACCAATGAGGAAATGTGCATTCTCAGGGGATACAACGGGGTGAAGACAACCGAGACGAGAAAAAAATGACAAGGGAGACGTACCGAATGCTGCTCACGTCCTTGCCCACCTTGGCCGCATAAGCCCCTTGCAACTTGCTCAATTTCGTATTACGCTTTATTTTGAAAAAGACTTCATCCCCCGTCGCGCTCACGACCTGTGCATAAAGATTAGTCAATCATCCACGAGCAACGGATGATGATGGGTGATGGATGATAGGTGATCGGTGGCATTGGGCATAAGAAGAAGGCGATAGGTCAAGGAAAGTGAAAACAAGGAGCGAAAAAAAGAGAAATGAAAAGTGAAGAGGCTTACCTTGACGTTGATGGGCGCGTTGTCTTCTTGTTTGACATCGTCTTGCGTGGGCTGCGTCAGCTCAGACATTTTGATTGCACTCGGAGGGGTATGTGATAATGTGTAGACTTGAAGCGTATACTGTATATCTGGATGTTTGAGCAAAAACAAGGAGTACGAATACAAATTACGAACGGTGATGAGGACCTTGCGATTTCAGAAAAACACAAAAAACGACGAGGACAAGTCAAGCTGATCGTCGACTCTGTTTGGGGCGACAAAGCGTTACCTAATCAGCTCATTGACTAGGAAGACTCAGAAGACTACGAGTACTAGTAACTACGTACGTAGTCAGCATAGTATCGCTTGCTACACGCCCAACTCTTGTAAAGGTTCCAATGAGGCTTAGCGGGGATTAGGTTCGCGAAGGGGTGTGGGGGGGTTTGCTGGGGAAATTTCGGCATATGTACCGCCATCCATACCAAATAGATATGATTTATGTCAGCCTTCGGGGGACTCCTCCGTGTTGTCGCGTACCCCAATTGTTGGCTCTCGGTTGACATTGGGCCTCCATCTGGCCGGAAGCGTTCACTTGGAGTCGTTCCTCTCGGTCCGGCTATACTTCTTAGGTGATGTTACCACATGGCTATGCTTGTGTCATACACTTGCCTCAGGCTGCCAGTAAGGCCGTCACCAACTCATGAGGTCAGTCAGAGGTCATGCTGAACGTGGTGTCTATGATAAATCAATATACGACAAATGTTAGTCCCAGCGCCTTGATGACACGCAAAATCAACACGGGCAGTATATCCGCATACACACCTCATTGGGGACACGACTGATATGCAGGCTATGGCGGCCTCATGGGTGCCCAATGCCAGCAATGAGGCTGCGCTCACAAGGAGATAAGTGATGCCGCGGGCCAGAATGATAGAACCGATAGGGAACGGTAGAAAAAACCCTCAAAACGATGTTATTATTCTGGAGATAAGTATAGTGATCGTGCCGACGCAGAGAATGGAATATAGTCCGAGGGGAAGCAGGAACAGGTATGCGAGTGAGCGGTTGAATGACTCTAGATATTACCATATGAGTTTCTCGTTTATGTCTCGGAGCCATGGAATTGTGACTTTGTCGAACGGGGGACTACCAGATTGAGAGGGGGATGGTGGATATGTCTGCAGATCGTTCTGAAGGCATTTCGTGAACATTCTATAATCATATGTAATTGGAGAGGGATTCAACGGACGGATTGAATCTGTCACTCACTCTTCCATGTACCGCTGACGGCCTTGGACTGTCCTCTCGTTCTTCGTGGCGTCCGTTCGGGCTTCAACCAGCAGCTTGTCCACAAATTCCCAGAACTCGCTGTTGATCCAAATCTTTTCTTTGCCCCGTTTGTCTGCCTGGTCCGGAGCTTCAGTCGCTCGCTGTTCTCCTTCTACGGTCTCATTTCTATTTGCATCGCCATCATCATTACCGCCATCCTGACCGTCATCACCATTCTCGGTGCCCGCTGCGCCTGCAGATGCTCCTGGCGTGAGCTGTAAGTTCCTGGATTTCTCAGCCCGGGCCAGTACACCTTCTTCGACCTTCTCATTGAAGAGGATCATCGAGTAACGCTGAAATTTAAAATATGTACTAGACACCAACACAAGATGTTCACATACATACCAGAAAGGCGTAGCGAGCCCAATGGTTGAGTGTGAGTTCGAAGTGGTTACCGGGTGCCAGTGTCTTCGCAAGAACTGAGATGTGACCTTTCTGCTTAATGCTATTCGCCAGCTTCGAAACGTTTGATTAATAAGCAACCCACGCCAATCATGTGCTGATAACTACCTTCTGTTTCATATTGGAACGCTGCGAGGTGAGAAGATCCTTCATCAATGTAGAAATCTCCTCCAGCATCTCAGGGTCTTGAATAGATTCCTCTGGAATCTTGAATGCAGGCAAATTGTTCTTCGCATAAGCCTGAGATTGTAAGTAATGAATTTTGTATGGTTACTGATCATTGCGCTCACTAAGATGTGGGCAGCGAGGCCAATAACATATGCGGTCAGGTTGGGGGACAGCAGACAGCAACGAAGACGATCCTTCAGGACATCCTGAAGTAAATTAGTGCCACACGGTAAGTCATTTCTTGAACGTCCAACCTTGAACTCTTCCGACCTGAGGTATTTGCGAGCCTCATCCTTTTGACCATCTTATTTCAGGACCATGATAGTCGCCTGGAGTTTGATTATCATATCACTCTCCTTCAACTAGACATTTGATGTTTCAGGATACAGATTACCCACGAATGCCGACTGGAGCGCTCAGCGTACCTGTGCAAAATTATCCGATGCCTGGGGTGGAAGGCCCATCTCCACGCAAGTTTTCTCTGCAAACTCCCTTCGCCGTTTAACCTCACGATCGTCCATGCCCTCACTTGACTCAGAGCGAGGACGACGTTGAGCAGCTGATGTGAGATCCCCGTCAACTTCGGGTTCACTACTTTGTGCACGCGGTGAGATTCTCCTGGTTGCATCGGCTGCTGCGTTCGAGCTTGACCAGGATTGTTGTTGGTTCCTGGACTTGACTGATTTCTAGTCATTCCCAGATCTCTTTGAAAACGGGCAAGGAGGCTCATTGTGGCGGGTGAACAGTTGAGTGTGACAGAGACGAGAGCAGGAGCAGCACGGAACTCTCCACTCCAAAGTGGATGTGATACACGGAATACGTAACACCCATTTGCATTGTATCGCACAAGAAAATTATTCCGAGGGACACCTGTTAGATTCTTAATTCTACGAGTTGTATTCTAGGTGAAAAGTATTAAGAAACTGAAATGTCGTCTCCCCAGCTTGGCGTTGCGGCGGATTCTGAACACTACTATTGCTGCTAGGAGATTGACCAGAAATTGTCGTCGTAAATGCTACCGGAGCATGACTACCGCTGACGGATCCAACCCAGTGGCCTTGTTGATCTGGTACTAGCATGGTGGTAGGCTGCTGATGCATCGGAGGGTAATGGTATGGACCGTACGGTCTCGTGTGCGGGGGTGGTGCTACGTGGTGCGATGGCTGATAATAATGAGATTGAGCTTCTGGCGGAGGGGCTGGTGCCGGAGGGTAATGGTATGGACCGTACGGTCCCATGTGCAGGGGTGGTGCTACGTGGTGCAATGGCCAATAATAATGAGATTGAGCTTCTGGCGGAGGGGCTGGCGTCAGTGTTGGATACGGGGGAGGCGCTTGTGTGACTCAGAAAGAGGGTCCGGGGATGCTGGAGGTGCCGCTTGGATCTGGCAATGTCCCATTGTCTGTTTGTGCGACGTCTGTGCTCGCCCCCTTCTTCCTTGTATTTCCCTTGGGCTTTGCCTTTCGTGATGCCGCCCCGGCCTCCCTGCTCCCTCCCTTTGACTTCTTTGACCTATCAAATGCCGGTTGCTCGGTCTGGGGGACGTTCTGTGTATTGGTGACAGAATCACCTGCGACGGGACTTTCCTCAGTGCCTTTTGGAGTGCGCACCAATTTTGCAGCACGGAGCCGCAGAGTCTGGTGATCCGAGTTGAAAACCAATGGCTCCTTGTTTTGACTGTGAAGACTGGGGGGAAGCACACTTAGGATGCGCTGGTAGTTATGCAGGGCGTGCGTATTTAGGAGATATGCATTGGTGGGAGAGTGATCCACGAGGTTTTTTGTGTTTGCGGTGATCAAGCGCTCTTGACGCTCGTGAACTTGCTGAACTGCAGTGCAACTCGACGACCCACAGTCGTGTTGGATATTGACCGTACAAAAAATATCCTTGAAAACGTGATTTAGCAGTTGGTCGGGTTCAAGTTGTAGGGTCAAATATACCTTTGGTTTGACAACAAATTTTTGTTCGGGAACAGCATATTTGATGCACGGAACAAGTAGTTGAGGATGAAGGTCAGGAAGGAATTCAAGCTGACTGATGACGACATGTGACACTGAGCGTGGCTCATCATGGGGGCTGAGGATCTCGATCACTTTGCCAATGAGACATTGACGATCGCGCTGCAGAATGACATGGTTTCCGAGTTTGGCTTTATCACCATCGGCAGTGAAGAACGAGCTGACGCGATAGAATAACGAGGTCGCTGTAATCTCGTGTGCACCGGGTGAGGAAAGTGTCGCGGCTTGGGTCGTTTGCCATTGGACAAGTGGAGTTGACTCCTGTGTCCCGTCCGTTCCCGTGGAGATTGACAAGTGTGTCATTCCTGCCAATGTTCAAGATGGGTCACGCTCAAGAATTCAAGCTGAGTATACCATGACTTACCAACAGTGATGGGCTTGAAATCCGGAAGGCCAATCAATCTGCGCTGCTCTGGGTATTCGCTCATATAGGCTCGAACACGTTCACTTGCTCGTACCCAACATTGGGTATTTGGATCTTGCCAATAACCTCCGGTGGTGATATGTTTCACATTATCTTGTTGGGCAAACACGCGACAGCTGTCACGACTGGGTGCCTGGCGATTGCTGAACACGGATGACAATCGAAAGACATGGTTGAACGACTTGAAGCACTCGGTGGAAAATAGTATTGGTGGTCCGAAACGACGGATAAACATGGGGAGATGAAGGAGGAAATAGAATTTTGCTTTTGAAAGGAGGATGCTCGGCGCACACTGCGCCGAGACCGTCAGGAAGTCTTCGATCGTACGTGATAGGTCTGCCTAGTATATGAACGTTAAGTCAGTCAGTTTTATCAGCAGTCAATTTTTGGGACCAACCAGATATGTTTCCGTATCGTTGATCTCTGTGTGCCATAAAAGAACGACCAGCCGTCCAATGGTTGTCCATCCATCAAGCACCGTGCGTGAAACTAGATCATGGACCAAGAACGGCATGACTTGCGCGAGGCTTTTGAAGTGACGTCCAATGAGGCTGCCTTTGTATCGGACGACATAATCGGCGCCAAGTGTCAATGGACCCAGTCCATCCTTCTTGAGGGAGTCGAGACGAACTTGAAAGGTACCAAGCAAATGGGCCTTCTCGAGAATGAATACTGTTTGGGCCCAATAGTACTTCACGACACCGAGAAGAATGGTATGCAGGATTTCAGTGGGAGTATCCTTGTGAACATCTAATCCGGGTATTCTGAGTAGCGGATTGATATGTTCATCGAGAGGAAGACCGCCCAAAAGCTTCTCGAATTCCCGCTCCAAAACTGCACGAACTTCCTCCTCAGGAACTGCAGGCTTCCCAGCTACCCGTTTTCTAAGACGCTTTCCAGCTTCCAAGAGGTGCTCAACGATAGCGGCACTTGCTGAGTCTTTCGTGCCGGTCGCGCTGACTTTCGATCTGACTTTCTCCGTGCCACCGGACATCTTTGAGAGGTTTATTTGCTCCTTGATGTCGTCGAGAGTGCCTTGGGTTGTTCTAAGCTCGCCACACTAAAGATAACATGTAATTGGTCAAATATTCCGATGAGAATAGCTTGCAGACCGACCTCAAAAAGGGCCATATATCCTGTGTCTGACTTCTTTTCCGCTGTTGTCCCCCCGGCTTTACACGTCCGACAGAGGTGGTTACACTTCAAACCCCCGTGACTGCACTCCTCAGCTTGCATCGGATTGTCTCCTGCAATGAAAAGCTCATAGGGGATCAACATGACCTCTTCTTCGTATTTTGAGTCCCAGGCAAAGACTCCATTCTCCGCAGCTTTCCTACCAATGCCAATATCTGTAAGTAGACGAATACACTATTCGAAGGAGATACCGCACCTCACAGAATCACGTAGGCCACGCATCAGCTCAAGTGGAGCTGCATGCGGTGAGGACGATACAAAGCGGACGCAAAACTCTTTTTCAAGCATCTCTCGGGGCATGGAAGCATTGGACATGTATACCACATGATGCTTATTCCATTGTTTGGAAACATTTCCCGATACATCGTCCATGAAGATGATAAGGGGCACGGTGAGAACCAACCGTCCCCCGGACTTCATGCGAGGTGAATTGGGCATGCATTGAGCAAATGTGGCGGATGACTCTACTTCATTAGATAATAGGCTTGCATGAAAAACGAAAACAAACCTGTAAAACCAACATCGAATTCCGTCCGATTATCTGAAATCTGCGTGAACGTGCGCGAGAAACTTGAGACGGACACGATAACTTGCTCCGGGTCAACAGCGAAACCGCTCTGTGAAGTGTCAGATGGAACGACAGCAATACACATCAGAACTCACATCTGTACGCGAAACCTGATGTCCTAGTGCTAGGATTTCAGTTTCAGAGGTTGGTCCAAGTTTTGCTTGAAAAAACTTCGCCGGAATAAAATACTCTTTCGACGACCGTTGGAGTAACTCGTTGACGAAGAAAATGCCATTGTTGACACGAACAGAAGGGGGGCCCAAATTTTCTGGCAGCTCTTCAAGCATTTTATTGCCATGGTGTACTTGGCTCATCCGTCCCTGTCCATCCTCGGGATAATCTTGCATTGTCAACCGAGTTAACGGGTTTGCAAAATCCTACAAATATTCACATTAGAGTTTTATTCAAACTTGGATTAAAAGATCACATACGAGAGCAATGGCCTTGCCGATGGAGTTCAAGTTGTCAAAATACAGTGACTCCGATCCTTGTACCCGACCCTGTCCGAACCCGAATAGCCCCTGTCTATTCTCGGGTTAGTCCGACCCTAGTCCGACGTTTTCCCTACTCGGACTCCGCAGGTACATACCCGAAAAGCCTCGGACATGCTCGGACATACTCCCTTGCACTCGTATGTTCCTATATCTATTCCTATCTCACATCCTATCATTCCTATTCTTACCTTCGTCATTCCCTTGTCATTCCCTTGTGATCCCATGACGTTTTGTACCCGGAATCGGGTATTCCGGACCGGAGTTACGTCGGACCGTTCCGAGCGCATCTCCACCCATCTACTTAAACCCTGGACTCACTTCCAGAGCACCTCAGTCGTTTCCGCCTCTCTTAGGCATCGGCTGAGGTCAGTACTTACTTTCTTTATTTACTTTGTGTTACTCACTGTACTACCTAGTATCGTTAGGTGAATATAGTCGTTTCCGCCTCTCTTAGGCATCGGCTGAGTATCGTTAGTCTTTAATACAAGTAAAATGTGTTACCAGACGGTGAAGTCACCTTCTCGGTCGGATTGCCAAGAAGCTCAGAAACACGTTCTTGTGTCTTTTTCACGGTGGACAGAGAGGGGACATCTCGGGCGCCCAACGCCGTGGCCCATTGCAACACAGCCCTCTTCTGGGCCTCCGAAAAGCGAAGTCGAGGAGAACTAAATAGTAAATGTGTTGCAAATTCCTGTTGAGAAATTATGTTTAGGACTGAAAAGAGAGACTGAGGACAGGAGTTTACGTACGGACATTGAACCCCAAGGATAGAATGGAGCGTCCGGGGGAACCACGATATCCTTCATTTGCGCCCGTTTCCTCGAATGGTTATTGGTTCCAAAGAGAGAGCCTTATCTTGAGCATGTTAAGGTGTGAGATATGATGAGATACACCACAATACCTTGGACATTGTTCCTGAAAATATTGCTGAATCCATTATTTCCTATGTTCTCATCATCCGAGTCCACAGAGTTATTGGCCTCATCATCGTCAATGTGCTCCTCTGTCTCGAGGCTGAGTTCATTCCCTGGATGCAGCAAACACATTACAAGAGACTGTCCCTCCTCCATCTTCGTTTGCAACTCCTCGAAGAAGTCTCCGAACATGTAGCTACGATCTGAAAATAGATCATTCAATAGCTCAGTTAATCGGAATTCCACGCCATTTGTTTCTTGGTCCATTGAGGACTCGGATGGGGACGGGTGCCCATTGACGAAGTCGTCAGCCATGGGGAAATCAGTTGCACCAGCGACCCCAGGCAGGACTTCAACACCAGGAGCCTCGCTGATCGGAAGAGGGAAAAAATCGGAATCAGCAATCGACCCAGTGGGCACATTGAGCGCTTGATCCTGAGCACTTCGAAGGCTACGTTTGTGCCTTTTAGTCTTCTCATGCCGCGGTACATGAGTGCGCTTCATTTTGGTGGTCACAAGGGAGAACTCCTGGCAGACTTTGCAAAGGACGAGTCCTGTGTCACTTTCTTCGGAAAAGACTAAACGGGAGCAGCGTTAGAAATCAAGCACTTCAGGTTACGAATCAGTAGACGGGGTATTCACGCACCATTAGGATCAAAACTTTGCTCGTGGTTTTTTGACTTGGGCATTGTTGTATTTGATATGGCACAAATAAGATGGTGATGTACGGGTGGTTGCCTGTGTATAATACTTCTGGTGACAATGGGGGAGGAGAGGGGAGGTGTGGGTCAGGAGCCGAAAGAACGTGAGTTTTCAAGACGGTCAGGACTGTCAGGACTGTCGGGACCAGGTTGGCTGCAAAAGCGCAAATTATTACGTTTTTCCAGCCATTCTCGTCCAATTGAAAGGTGGTCGTGTTCAGGGCATGCAGCACACTCGTGAACTTGAGAAATAGAGATAGTGACCTTGGTCCTTGGGGATTGATGACAGCGAAAACAAGTCACATGACTCGGACTCCTCATGCAACGCCGATTCAAGGAGTTCTCACCACCTCATTTTCGTCTGCCCATCCATCCAACTTGGGGTCCTGTTCGTCAATGCCAACAACTGTTTTTGCGGAAACCCACCAATCTGATGACGGCTATGGAGTTGAACCATTTTTTCTGGCCATTCAGTTCTCCGGGATTGTCACATTCTTGCCACCCCAAGTCGTGCGTTATGCATAACCCCACTCTCTGCCTCCAAGTCGCTCATCAGTGTTCCAGCCAATCGAAATCTTTATCAAACTTCCCGACAACCTAAGAGGTCATCTTTACCCAGTCATCGGGGAAGAACACAGCCTTCCCAGTAACAAGATACAACACAAGCATGCTGACTTGCGTCCTTCATTGGCGAGTATCCTTGTTCCATCACCGGAACTTGTGCTCATTCATTCACCGCCAATAGAACATGTTTCCTTTCCTTCCTTTGGCAGGGACCTTTGACTTTCGAAAGGCACACGATTGGAATTCTCTTCTGATTGACATTCAGCAAGTTCTCGTTGAGCTGCGCAGGCACGAAAACCAGGAGCCATGTTGCAGCTTAATGCAGGACTTTTTTTGGATGGCCTTTGTCGCGGTTTTCCCCTCGTTTCCCTGTGGAGAATGGACTTGTTGGGACCCAAGGATCAACATGGACGGAACATTTATCTCCAGTTGGTTGGGGGATGCGGGGCTCCATGGAGCCCATTTAGCTCATTCGGCCGTAGGGTAGGGCCAGCCGACGACGAATTAGGCCGTGCTTCACGGGCCGGCTAACGGTCGGCCGAGGATGGGTGGTCACAAAGGGTAGGGGCTGGCCGATCATAGAATATTCTCCTAGGGTAGGGGTCGGCCCATGTATTAGTGTACCGTGA
>JBBPLD010000089.1:0-77935 GCA_038089555.1 Chalciporus chontae | reverse complement strand
GGTTCCAGAGGTGTCCGGAATGGTATCGAGCACTGCCGGCGAGTGCGAAGCAGCCGATTTGGCCATAGATGATGAGCTGTAGGTAGTCTTGAGCTCGCACTCGAATCTATTACCGAGAGTCACATTTTGTCACAAATAATCACACTTTTGTCACACAGTCACACGGGAAACTGGAGCGAGAAACCGGCGAGAAACCGGTTGCTGGACAGGCTCTTAAGTATGCCCCCCAAGTGCCCTTCCCTCCAGTCCCTTCAAACATGTTCGCGTTAGTGCGGCTGGCACCAGGAACAAATCATGTGCTTTAGTTGTCTGTCATCTTGTTCTACGTGTTTCGCTATCTGCATAACATCTTCACACAGTCTGAGTACGCTAAATCCAAGATTCTTTTCATTTCCTTCCTTCGATGTATTTGTGCTTCTTACTATCAATGAATGCCTATGTACTGGCAACTCCCAAAGAACCAAAATAGTATGATCCCTTCTTCTCAAACCTGTACTCGTCGTTAGCTTGTAATACCATCTTGTGCTGATCGTTTCAAAGTTCAACCGTAAACAAGGTTTCTGCCGAAAGTTCGGCCATACATCTAGTAGTACCAGCAACCAAAGAAACCAAGAAAAAAACAGATATCCATTGGCAGATATCGGACTCAAATCGGAGATTCTCTCTGCCCACGTTTCAGTTTGCTCGAGTTGTAATCTTCGTGGGTCCACCAGACCCTTTCCTAGCAAGACTGTAGGTCATGGGGACATTTTTCTCACTGAATGACCACCACAGACTTTGCGCCGCTTCTTATCAGAAGCTTTCTCGTTGCGCCGTAGCCCATTGCTTAAAAGGGTTGTGAATCAACCGCGTCCCTCGTACCCACTGCCAGTGTTTCACGACGATGAGTGACTTCAAAATGTCTGTCCTCGACCCTCAAACCTTCACTGCCAGCAATCTTGCTGACAGCGAAGGTCTCCGCAAGGCATTGAGGATACTCGAGTCCCGTTTAACAGGACCAGACGCACCACTGGATCTGGTAATTCGGGACTTGTGTTCTATACCTTATCTCTTCGAGTTCATAATGTCAGGTGAGTCCGCTCTCTCCTTTTTATCGGGCAGTCGCTGACCCATGGGCGACCAATGAACGACCAGTTTGGTGGAGGGCGGAATGGTTTTCGCTCAGAATCCTGGACGCTTACCCTTCCAAGCCAACCCTTCTCCTTTCATCATTCGCGAGCCCCTTACTTCGAGGACTTTCTTCTGTTATTTTCTCTCTTCCTCCCGATCTGTTCTCCTCCAGCAGTCACGGTCCTCACGATATTGGGAAGTACAAAGTCCATGTGGAGGCTGTTTTCCCTGTTTTGTCGTTACTATGTTCTTCAAACTTTACTTGTACTCTCCCAGATTCTATCACAGCTGCTACAGAGGAACCCGCGAATGTCTCCGGGTTCGCTGTGCATGACCAGAAACAAAAGAAACAAAAGCTTAACAATGGTCCTTCCATCGACGTCACTCTTTTCCTTAAGCTCGGCGCCAAGGTCCCTGTCAACAATACTGAGGCCACTCAGCTAGCGCAAGAAATCGTGGATAACCTCAAAATGATCTTGGATGTGCGTTTTTACCCAGCCCATCTGTTTATAATTTTACGCTTTTCTAGTTTTATCTCGACCTTCTTCGGCAACCGTTTCTCGCACAGTCGCTACAAGACGCCTACCTGTTAAAACTCGACGAAAGGAATCCTCAGCCCACCCCTCCAGAGAACTCCAAAGAGGTCATCGAGGTCGAAGAGTCGACGCCACCTGCCGCGTACCCAATCGTACAGCCCACGAAAGGGCAGCCTGCGCTGTACTTCGACAATGCAGATGGCTTTGGGGTGTGGCGTATCCTCATCAGCACCAATGCTACAAAAATGCTCCGTGAGCTAATGAAAAGGGACAAGAAAAAATGTGCCACTGTCGTACAAAAGATAAAGTAGGTTGAACATTCACCGCGCTCGAACACGCTAACAGCATTGGCAGGCAACTTTCCAAAGGATGTTTTTCAGACGACAATCAAAGGCGTCTCAGCACTATCTCTGGCGTGCCCATCTTCGAGGCAAAAGTGCGGCAAGATCTTCACCTTGTAGTACGTTTTCACCGCCATTTAACCCAACAGTTGCTCAGTTCTCAAACAGTATCAAATTGATGTTCTTCCTGACCATGATGGTGAAGTGTGTTCATGCTCGGAACTTCCCTGTAACAACGTGTTCTGATAGGAGCATCCTTTAGGTTGATCGACAAGGTATTATATACTTTGGGTAGGTTCACGGAAGCTGACACTTTGCTCTAGTGATCAGAATATATGGAATATACAACCATACAGGAGTGAATCGCATCTGGGAGGTGATTGGGCACCATCTCGCTGGTAAAGGCAGAGAATATCGTCGACGGCAAGTTCTTGTTCGCTGTCATTTTGAAATTAGCTTACTCAGTTGTTTATTCAACAGGTGCATAGTCCGAAATCCTTTGAAGAGAGGCGGCGAGAGATGTTTTCCCGCTTGCTTCCCGCTTGAAACCCTCCAAAATGATATACAGTCAGCACCTCTCGTCCTATCAGATGAGGATATGAGAGAGGTAAGTTCATACTATTCCATTTCTAGACCAACACTCATCGTTTTCCTCAGCTGCATTCTCTACTCGTGTACGCAATCTCCTGTTGTGGCATACTGTTGACCGCTTGACGTCCCCTTATCCAGCCTGGAAAAATATATCACGTTTTCACAGGTATGTCCTCTACTCTGTTGGAACCAAGGTACTGATTATCCTTCACAGGCGTTTTTGAACAGTAAGTACATTTTGATATCCAGTGTTGATGCATTTCATTGACTGCCTCAGGCTTGATTGTGAATCAGGATGTCCAACATGTCTTTGAGTTAACGTGAGTATTGCAGATGCACCATCAACGGTTGAGGTTAATAATCCACACAGCCCTCAAGAATGCAGGATCGTGGAGTGTAGGACTTCCTGCTACGTGCTTGGACGAAGTGGCACTGGGTATGATCATTCCCCAACTACGCGAAATACCTGGCTGCTGCTGATGCAAGGTGTAGCAAAACGACTACGATGCTGTTCAAGATGCTCGGCATTCAACGTGCATGGGAGATGCAGCCTGATATGCCCAAACCACGTCAACTCTTTGTGACGAAGTCTCGTGTCCTTGCAACGAAGGTCGAGGAATATTTCACGAAGCTACTCGAGTCGCTTGCACTCGCTGGCTACACCCTCGAAGAACTCAAACGGGTGCAGGCCAAGAATCAAGAATCAAGCTTGATTGATGTTGATGATGGCCCCGAAGATCAGACCAGCAGTCCGAAAAGGTACAGTGCACTGGAAGACAGCCACTTTCCGTTATTTGTGACTTTCGATAAGGTGGGAGCTTCTCTCGGATGATGGTTACAATGGTTCACTCTCCCGATCTTAGCTCGCGAGAATGATTGCTGCCGATGTCTTCAGCAACGACGACCCCGACGCACAACGTGCTGCTGGATACTTCGCTGATGCCAATGACATCGAAGGCCAAGACTCCTGTGTGACATATGACATATTTGCACGCAGCTATTGGCCTCACTTCCCTCAACCATTAACGAAGGGTCTCGGTAAGTGGCCAGGTCTCATAATCCAACAACCCGTTCTGAGTGAGGGATTCAATTGTAGAACCCTGGCTTGTATTTTCAGAGATCATTGGTGCGTGACAATTCCATATGGAGCGAAATCACTCTAGCGTCGTGTAGGCATCATCAAGGGATCGGAGAGGTCACTCTCGTGTCCCGATGGACACCTCGACAGGGACACCTATTTCAACCTTCCGGCACGCTCCAACCCCACATTCGCTAACCAGAGAGATGTCGTTTATGCCATCTTTGAAGTATACTCCAAGCTCAAGAAAGAACATCGTCATCATGATGTCGCTGACCGGACTCACGCAATACTCCGAACGTTACTGGGCGAATCCCAATTGCAAGGCCAGAAGATCGATTTTCTGTATGTCCAGCTCCAGCACTCAATTGATTAATGCTTGGTAGTTGACTGGGGTGCCAATCTAGCTATGTTGACGAAGCACAGGACAACCTGTTGATCGACGCCCTTGGTGCGCATCCTTGCGTTCTTTCTGTTTCATATTTTCATATTTCTCCATAGTCTTGAGGCTCATCTGTCGGAATCCCGAAGGGCTCTTTTGGGCGGGAGACACTGCGCAAACCATTTCTGCAGGAAGCTCATTCAGATTCAACGACCTGAAGGCTTTCCTGTACCGTATCGAGGTATGGAATCATTTGTTAATTCAGCTCGAGGTTGCTGAGTCGCATTTCGTTCTTCAGCAAGATCAAAATATGCATGTCATCCAAGAACGTTCGGTCTCCGACCCAGAGGCTTTCCAACTAGTCGTCAATTACCGATCACATGGCGGTATTGTCAACTGTGCTCATACCGTCATTGAGCGCATCACACGCTTTTGGCCAGACGCGATCGATGGCCTGAAGGCCGAAGAGGGTATCGTCGAAGGGTTCAAGCCGGTGTTCTTCCGTGGTTGGGATCAAGACACAGTTCGATACGAACAATTTTTGTTCGGTGCTTCGTGCGTAGCCTTTTGTTATGTGTTGACTGTATTTGACTCGTCTCGTGAAGCGGGAGTCGTATCGAATTTGGAGCCCAGCAAGGTAAGTATGCTTGGTGTCAAGTCATCCTCTGTGATGCTACATTCACTTGTAGTTATCCTCGTGCGAGATGCTGAAGCTGTCGAGAAGCTACGAAAGGAAGTTGGGGACATTGGTCTAATCATGTATGACAAGATTATCTCTTTTGGCGACCTGTATACTCATTCATCCAATAGGACGCTCTACGACAGCAAGGGTCTTGAATTCAATGATGCAGGTGTTCCAGGTTTATAATTCACTCATTCCGACTCACCTCTAGTTACAGGTTCTTCTCTACAATTTTTTCGAAGATTCTACTATCGATCTCTCACGTTGGCGGGTGCTTCTAAATCACACTGATGGAGAAGTTGACGGTCACGACTTGTCCAAGCTTTCTGTACCGTCCTTTGAACGGGATGAAGGACGCTTTGCCGGAGTATGCAGTGAGGTGTGCTGATTTTCCGAATGTTATTCAGTTGCGTACTAACTACTCACAATGTTCATCATGTTCATGTTCACAGTTGAAGTTGTTGTATGTCGGAATCACTCGAGCGAGACAGAACTTGTGGATCTTCGACAAGTCGGGCAAAAGCGAACCTATGCGGGTGAGTAGTGACTATGTACTTGTTCTCTCGGAAGTGTGATACTCACACAACAGCAGATGGTTTGGACTGCACGCAATCAAATCCAAAATTGTACACCAGGAACGGACGTACCTCACTTAGCAGTCTCCTCGACCCCGGCGGAATGGGAATCGTTCGGAAACGACCTCTTCAAGCACAAGAGGTACCCTCAAGCCATGCACTGTTTTGCGAGAGCATCGCTGCCTCGCATGGTAGCCATTTGCCAGGCCTTCCACCTTCGAGAAGTGGCCCGTACAAAAATCGACGTCGCATCTCCGAAAATCCAGCAAGAAGCTTTTCTCACAGCCGCGGATGCGTTCACGGCGAGTGCGGACGATGCCCCCATGGGCAAGGACAAGCTCCAATATTACCGGAGTGCTGCAGAATGCTATGTTCGAGCTGGAGACGACCGGAGGGCTGCCATGGGGTATATCTCCGCTCAAGAGTATGACTTAGCCGCACGGCGATACAGGAGAGCGGGGCTCTTCGGCCAAACTCTCAAAGTCCTCCACAAGTATTCCTCAGAGATCTCTGCAGAGTCCTCGGAAGAGCTGCTTATGGTGTGCCGATTGTTCTACTGCAGCAAGCCCGATGGTCCTAGGTACGTGATCTGCGATTTAAATTGGCTTCAGTGTTGACATATTCGAGCTAGCCCTCCCCTACCGTTGTTCCAGTCCCTCGAGGAGAAGCTCAAGTTTCTGGAGGACTACGACCTTGACCTTGCTCGTGCCTCATTGCTGGAGTCCCTCGGGAGATTCTTGGAGGCCGCCGAGTTACACTTGGCGGGGAATCGACCGCTAGATGCAATCAAGGACTTTTTGAAGGAAAAGGGCTCGTGCGACGCTGCGAAGCGAGCTAGTGAAATCGTCCTTTCGGAATTATGGCGTCGATGTTCGTTTGGCGTCCCGTCGAAGAAGGTCGCAGCTAACCAAGAGGTTGTTCAACTTCTTGCATTGGCTCGTGAACTTCCCGGTGACCTTGTAGATCCGCTAGATTATGACGAGGTAGGCCCTTCGCAAACGGTGAAGAGAACTCACTAATTCACTTCTTTAGATGTCTATGTTCCAAGCGATTGCGCAAGCAGATCAAACCCAACTGGAGAGCTTGGCAAAGACTTTCATCAAGAATGGTCGGAATGCGTCGGCTTTACTTGCTCTCGATCATGTATTCGGTCGTTTGCCGGCACTGAAGACTTACAACCTCGAAGGAATGCTGCTCTTCCTTCACAAATTCCGACTTTACACGCGGCTTATCTATCAAGTCATCTCAGATCCCGATCCCCTCAGCCGAAATCCAATCAAACGACTCTTCTGCATCGCAAAAACATCCAACACTGAGTACGGCAGGGAGCTTGGTTCCTTCCTTCACAGTGCTGCAACAAGCAAACATCGTGGTCCTGTGCATTCCAACTCCCCCCGGCTGACCCTTTCCAAGCATGACATGGTTGGTGCCCTGCGGGAGTACTTGTCACAACACCTTTGCGAGCGAGTCACTGCGGAGAATGAGCGCTGCTATGATGCGGTCGTGTTCTCGCAGTGTTTGACGTACATCATCAGCGGTCAATGCAATCGTGTGGGATGCCCTTTAGATCACGTCAATCTCACAGCTTTGGATTCGAAGCAGTACAACGATCGGATTGCTGTTCATCTGCAGCAGCTCTCTATCCTTCAAATGATGTACTCGGCAAACCCGCGTCTTGTCAGGCAGGAATGGTATGTCATTCCGGCGATCTGGGGTCGTGCTGCGGACTCACGTTTATCTAGTGTCCTTACCTGGCTCGACTATCTTTACGAGGCCTTCAACCCCGAGTTCCATGTTCAAGGTTCAGTCGCTAACCTCGACTTCTCGATGATACCCGGTGGTGAGGAAGGCATGGCCGTCATGAAACATTGGGTTCGGGAAACTCTCTATGACCTGGATGCAACCCATAATCTCCAGGACTTCTTGACAATCGTGTTGAAATTGACAAACCTCCTCTTCACTTTTGACAAGTCTGGCGCACTTAGATGTATCAATCAAGTTCCCTTCATCACTCGTCACCACCAGCTTCGGGAGTTTACCTACCCGAATGTTCGTTATCTATTCGACGACGTAGTCGCCCTTTTCCATGGCAACACATCGACGAGTATTTCATCGGGCCTGCTGTTCTTACGGTGAGTATTGAACTGCCACAGATGAGGGCGGCGGGTATTGACCTTCCTACAGGCACATCCTCAAGTTCCCTCTCGCCGTGAACCTGTCTGTATTCTGTGATTGTTTAGAAGCAGTTGTCGCCAAAATCGCGGTCTCAGGGCGTCTTTTGTGCCACCCACCGCTTGACGGTCTTGTCCTTCCACGCGGCTGGCTTTCGTCCTATGGAGACTTCTCTACCAAGAAGTATATCGAGATCGACCTCGTCTTGGACCTACTCGACTGTGTCCGCGATCATTTGACGCAGTTGCAATCGGGCGCTGCTGCTGGTGAGCACCTTCCCTATCGCCGCGAGTCAACGACCTGATTCAAGAAGTACAAGGGATATATACATTGTCGCACACCAAGCTAACACCAATCCTGAGCGACGTTTTCATCTCGAGGATGTCAGTTACTTTCTCCTTTTCTCAGATTGGTAGCAGCTGACAACATCTATTAACAGCTGCAGGACAATCTGTCTCTGTGCGTTGGTTAAGTTTTCTTGCCACTATGATCAATTGTTGACAAGAATTGATAGTGTCGTACAATGTAATCAATTTCGGTATCCATGCGAAAGTCGAGAACATTCTCCATTCCTTGCGGACGGCTGACTCGGAACCTACAGAGATAGCCGATCATCCGTATCGAAGGTTAGTAGCCACGCGAACTCGCTGGTGCTCTTCTATTCACATGAGTTCTAGGTATACGCTGGCACCTCGAAATGGATACTTGCAGGCTATGGTGGAAAATGATGCAAATGTGGTTATCGAGGACCTAGTTCAATGTCTTCACAAGGGACGGTCATCACGAATCCCTCTCCAGCTGCCTCGAATCAAGCACGTCCGTTACGAAAATCCATCCGACATTCCGTCGTTGTTGGCCGCTCAGGTCACAGCGGCCCGCTCCGACCCGCCTGCCGACGTTCCGACCTTCGTTACCGAGGGAGGTTATGCATCCCATGTTGAGGCTGCTGAGGACACAGAAGAAGCTATTCAGCCGGAAGGGGGGACCGAATCCGAACTGGCGAGTGAGATTCAAGATGAGCCACAAGAGCTCACCCCATTGGCGGATGAACCGGTACGCTCACATGAACCCACCGACGAGGAAATCGCATCAGCGCAGAAGATCCAAGACGCTTATCGCAAGTATCGCAAACACCGCAATAATCTGACACGCGCTATGGGGAGTGGACTTGATGCGCACACAAACATGGTCTTCGTCGCATGTCTGAAGAATGTATATGCTCTCCAGTGGCGGAGGAGTCCATATCGTACCCTCTATCTGTGGGCGTTACCCCATCTCGTCGCGTGTCTTGACAAGATCATCGCTATTGCTCACAAGTTCAAGAATAAGACGAAGGGACTGTTTTTTACGGAAAGTCACGAACGCCTCGAAGAGCTGGGACGGCAACAAAATAAACTAAGGTGAGTTGGCGCCCTGTATGCCTCCTTCCTACTCACATTCTTCAAGTGCTCTGCTCAATGATGGTCACCCGCTTCAAAAGAAGATCGATCCAAAAGCAGCCATGCATGAAACGAAGGATGCAAACGAAATGAGGAAAGTCATCGCAAATGTCAAGGACCTGCTGCACCGGCTGCCGACCAGTGATCCGGAACTCGAAGCACATGTGCAGATTGCTTACGAGCTCGGAGTCACAGTCGAGAAGAACTTGGTCAAAACAGCCGAGAAGCCGGAGTTAAAGACAGAGGAACTTGACTGCTAGCTGAAGGGTGTCGTGTACTAGTTATCCAGAGCATCGTCTGCAGGCATGGCTACGATCTCTCACCTTTCCTTCGTGTATCATTACTGCAATAAGTATGCCTCGTCCTTACGTCCAGTCACTGCATGTAACAGAACCCTAGAATATCATTTCCACACTGGTCACATCGCAGGAGATAATTGTCAGTCACTGGGTGTACGACGAAGTCGGATCTTCGTCGGAATCGCCGGAAAGGCTTCGGATGGGCCGAAGAAAGCCAACGGTGAGGAACTTGGCTTCGGCGAGTAACTTGAAACAACGCGAAGGAGTAATGATCGAGATTGCTGAGTCGGACTCTGACGGCGACAAAAAACTAGTTATGCACACGTCTCGCACTCGTGATGTTTTCATGGACTGATTCAGTTTTTAGTTCCTGAATGGAATCAATTTTTAGCGACGAGTTTATTATGCCAACACGTGGGAGAGAATGAAGCGATGTCCCATTGAAGAATCGTTCGTCTGGTTGGCAAGTTTTTCTTTCAGTGGCCCACAGCGACTGCTGTCGAGTCCGAGTCGACGTCGGCGTTCGAGTCTCGCATTGTTCGATACCCCCACCGGATCATTCAGTAGTCTATTAGCTACTGACTACACCGCGAACAGTGCGACCCCATAAATCGCGCACAATGGTAAACATTCCTCCACCGCTCAATATTCAGCGGCCCTTCGACGGAAGACAACCCATGTTTTCACCAGGTTTCCCAGTCGCTCTTCAGCAGAGCTATCACCCACCGCCATTCCAAATCGCCCCCCCACCTATGCAAACGCCTATGCAGCCTTTTTTCCCGCATCAGCCTCCAAATGCCCGTCCCGCTTACCAACATCATGCAGTCCATTCGAGCATCCCACACTTCCCTGGCTTTCCACCGCCGACTGCTATACCCATTACTCCCATGGGACAAGCTTTTCCGATGATAGTCCCGCCCTTCGGACAGCCGTTCCTTCCTAGGAACAGACGGGCACCCAGTATCAGTATCGGAGGTCCACCCAAGGCAGCGCTTGGTGGTCCTGGTCGTAGACACAGCCCGCTTCCTCCGGCCCCACCAGTACCTGCTCAAAAGGGGAAAAAGATCATCGTGAATTTGCCAATAGAGACGACACCCGGTATAGCAGACGAACCTCCCACACGACCTTCATGGGCGCGTACGCCCATGCCCACGACGAGCCATGAAGAGCCTGTGATACTACCATTACAGGTTTCTACCGCCGAGCCGTATCCTCCAGATAGTTGGCGGTACAACATACCTGATACCGTTGACGTGTTTTTGCCTGGAAAGGTACGGACACGTGTTTGATGCCTTGGTGGTTGCGTTATGAAATGTTTTCTCTAGGTTGCATGGGATGCACTCAAACAGCGAGTCATTGAAGAAAAGCTCGAGAAACTGGGTGTTGAGCGAGGTGGTTCACTAACCCTCCACGCACCGCATGCTCGTGCTGCTTCGGTAAGTTCCTGGTCCAGGTGTTCGCGTGGAGGCATGCATACTTAATCTGTTGTAGATATCATCCCCAGCAGATCCATCATTACTCTATTTCAAATTGAACAAGCTGCAACAGTCCCAGAATGCCTCTGCGTCGAATTCGTTGAGAAGTTCACCGCAACCGCCGTCCAATTTGACGCCTTCACCCGGATCACAGGTACCGCCCAGGCTCCAAAATAGTCACGGCCACAGTCTCTCGCTCGCACTTCCACCACCTCCGATCAATCCGACGTTCTACGGTCATACGGCGTCCTTCAATCCTTTTGGTCCGAGTGCCATTCTGGGTTCTGACAGCATTGACCACGGTGCTCAAATTCGCCTATTGTCTCCAATTGATGGAATACACGCACCACAAGGTCGCATACCGATGTCGATTCCGGCTCTGGCTCCACCCAGTATTAGTCGCGGAAGCAGCCGACCAGACTTTGCCCGTGGGTTTGGTCTGGATATACCAGAAGAGGAAGAGCCGCCAGAAGAGCAGGCGCCACCTCCGGCAGTAGAACAAAATCTTCCGGCCAGTGGGGATGAGCTCATTCGACCTCCAAGTGAAGCACTGACAGAGCCGGAGGAGGTAGCTCGTGCTCGTGCTCCGCCCAGTAATTTGCACTCCAGACACGTTTCGCGCTTATCACATGCGTTGTCGTTGCATTCTGTTGGAGGTCTCCGTGAAGGGGATCTGCTTGATCAAGTTGATATCGTACCAATCCGGAGTCCAATGGGCAACCCGATAATCGACGATCTCGACCAGGAAGCTGTTGGTGAATGGACCGGAACCGAGGACATGCACTACTCGGACGATGAGGTAGGTTTCTTCACCCCATACATGATCTTCTGATAGACTAAATTCTGCTAGGAGAGCATCGGGGAATGGTCGAATCCTTCGGATGAGGAGCGAGCTAGACAGACCAGAATGCGACGCCGTCTTGGTCAACGGGATCACGATGATTTGGAGACACCTAGGCGTCTGCCCAACTTCCCTGCCCCTCCGGCTGACATCTTTGGCGTGCGGGTTCGACGCGACTATGATTTGGCCTCGAATCCAAGTGAAGACGGGATGCGTGCCGAACAGCGAGCAGCGTTCCTTGGCGTGGATCCAATGGATTTCACGCTCGGTCCGTCATCGACTTCGACGCCGGGACGTCGGCCCTTGCCACCTCTGCCGCACTCGAGGGATCCGTCCGCTCAGTTGAATGCGTATGACCCGATAGAAGCACACTCTCGCACTTCCTCGGAGCACACTCATCTCGAGCAACCTGCTACTCCCCTCGCGGTGCCTTCGGCAACTCTCAATCCACATGCGAAACCATTTGTATTCGGTACCAACCGTATGTCGGGTTCATGGGGATCCTTTGATGGTGCACCTCCCCCGCCAGCGCCCACGTTTGGTCATGCTCGCCTGTCCTCGTTTGGCAAGCCGCTCAATGCTACAGCGCAGGAGTTCAAGCCGACTGGGTTCACGTTCCGTCCTCCTCCCGGTGTGCCTCAGATTACCTTCCCTGCTGCCTCGCCTTCGCCTTCGCGTCCTCTTCCCGTTCCTTCTGTCAAGTCTTCGCCGGCACGCGCTCAGCAAGGCAGAGAAAAGAGGCAGCGTCGTGGTTCGGACAGCTCTGTCACAGACGATGAAGAATATGACAGCGGCAAAGAAAACATGGCATCCTTCAGATTCCCTGCCTTTGGCGATACGCCACGCAGCGTCCGCCACACTGCGCCCAGCTCACCACGTAGATCAGGTTCAGAGGATTTACATGTCAGTGGCGGACCATTGCAACCGCTCACCTTCTCTGGGTTCCCGAGTATTTCAGTGCCGCATACTGAAGAGCCTGAAGGATTGGACTTCGAGATGCCTGATTTCGACGCCATGGAACCCGAGAATGACGAAGAGGCTCTTCCGACCATCGCGGTCACGAGGCCAAAACGAGCACCGATTCCTTTGGACTTCAAGAACCCGCCTCCAATCAACACTGTTCCCGCCGGCGTATTCAAAGCCCTTGTCGGAGAGGAAAAAACTCGACGAACTGTCCGTTCGCGACTCGATTCCCGGGAATTTTTCGATCACTCGCAACATCCTTCTCTCGACGACTGGGCAATGCCAGCGATCGCTTCGTCAGCCAACAGATCCCGGTCACGTCTTGTTACAGACCCTGGACTCAAGCGCGAGAGTTTCGACTCGCCAGACATTTTCACGCCTGCTATCAAGCGGCGTTCGTCGTTACCTGCGATGCACAGTGCGCAAAACTCGAGCATCTCCAACGTCTCAATACCCGCCATCAATCTTACGAAGCGCCTGGAGGCACAGGCTCTGGAGGACAAGATCGAGGCATTGTTGGACGAGAAGTTCCGGATGATTCGCTCGGAGCTTGCCAAGTCTCGTGAGGGTGCTGCTGCTGCTTCTATCAGTCCAGCAACGGAGGACGCAATCGCGGAAGTCGTTGCTCTCTTCCGCACGCAACTTCAAGAATCTGCGGCAAGAGGATTGGATGATAGTCAGATGGATGCTCGTGGCGAATTGGACCTCGAACTCATCCGTGATGTCGTGCAACGAGCGCATGCTGAAAATATTTTGGTCCTCCAAACTGAGCTCAACGAAGCACTCTCCCGTATCGAACAGACACAACCCTCGGCTCCCGCGCCGTCGAACAACGCTGACGTCGTTTCCATCGTCGAGCAGATTAACAGCCGTAATCTTCAGGTCTTGCTCAACTCGCTTGGTCAACTCTCGTCCAAGTTTGACGTGCGCTCCCGGCCATTCGTGGACCAGTACGAACGCAACTCGCTCATTGAGGAGATACTGGCCGCCTTCCATCCTCACTTGAACGCCTTGCGCCCAGAGTCCCTCGATTACGATATCCTCACTGCGAAACTCAGTCAGGCCGTCAAGCCCAATATCGCGCAGCTCATCGACCTCGCGTCAGACAAGCGTGAAACAGCCAGTCTTATCGTGGATAGCCTTCTTCCCCTGCTGCCCACCCAAACTTCCTTGGACACGAACACGGTCATTGCCCAGATCACCTCTGAAGTCCGTCGGGTCATTGCACCTATTGACGCTCATGAGATCAAGGAGCAGGTGGCTGATCTCGTCGTCGAGCGTCTGGATGCTCGTCTTGCCAACCGTGACAAGGCGTTCAACGTGGATTCGATCTCGGGTAGGGTCGTCGAGGACGTGCTCGGTGGTTTACAGTCTTTCAAGGACGTCGTGCCGAAGTTGGACAACCTCGCAGAGTCGCATGCATCTTTGTCGGTGAACAATGCAGCACTTGTTTCCAAACATGCCGACCTCGCGACTCTCATGTCTAGCCTTCCCTCCCACTTCGAGGAACTCAAGCATGCTCTCGATGCTGCCAAGGCTGCTTCGTCATTGGAGTCAGAGTCGGCATCGTCAGTGACCAGTGAAGCTGTCATTTCCACCCTTGGCCTGCTTCAGTCGACCGTCGAAGGCATCGCGGACGGACAGAATTCTGTTCTCTCTCACAAAGACGAGCTCGTGGCACTGCACAAATCTCTTCACCAAGATTTGAGCAACCGTCTCACCGCCCTTCCCGAGACCCTTTCTGCAGCCGTCAACATGTTGCAGACCGCTCACGCTGAGTTCGCGGTTTCACGTGACGCTGCCAGATGTGATGCCGAGGAGATTCGCAAACTCAAGGCTGCGAACAACGATTTCCAGGTGCAACTTGCGAAAGCACGTGGAGCACATGGTCAAGTCCGTGTCGAGAAGGACAACTTGAGCGAGCGGCTCAAGGACGTTGAGAATGACCGAGACAGACTGCGTGTTCAGGTGGAAGAGCTGCAAGCAGCGATGAACGCTCGTGTTTCTGAGGTCTCAGCTGTCGAGCTGCGCAATTCGGAGCTTGAGGATGCGCTCTCGCAGAGTCTGGCAAGGCTCAAGACCTCTGATGTCGCCGCTCAATCGAACCAAGAACGCATCTCTGAGCTCGAGAAGACGCACAAGGAAGCGGCTGCTGAACAACAGACTCGTAAGACTCAGGTATGCGTCTGGTCTCTTCCTCTGTGTGATATCCTTCTAATGGTCGTCTATAGCTCGCCGATCTTCAACTTCAAGTCAAGATGGCAACGCACGAGAAGGAGCTCACCGCTCAATCGCTCCAACTCCTTCGACAAGAGCACGAATCTCTCATCGCTCAACAGAGCCATTGGGAAGAACTCCACAGGGTTGCTGAGCAGATCGAGGCTCTTACCACCTTCCGGTCGCAGGCTGACGAAGATGAGCTCAGAGACCTGAAGCGCATCCGCGATCAACACCGACATCTCGAGTCTGAGCATTCGGCGCTTCAGAAGAGGGTACGCGACCAGGAACTCCGTGTTACGAATAACGAGCGCACGGCGACAGCTGCGAAACAGAACCTCATACAAGCGCAGCAGCGCGCGAGCGAATGGGAGAGACGTACGAGAGAGTACGAGGGTAACTTGGAGATGACGAGGACCAAGTTGGATCAAGTCGAGCAGGCACATGCTGAGTTGGACGCTGACTATTCGTTTGTCAAGTTACAACTTGAAGAAAAGGAGGCGGAGGATCGCCTGATCAAGGTACTGTCGACTCCTCGTCGTTTTATGGATGTAGAAGTTTATTTTTACTGACGAATCCTTCCCCCCATTACGCCAGGATCGCGAGAATAAACTACGTGATCAAGTTTCCAACTTCGAAGTTCAGGTCGTCCGTCTGGAAACCGAGCTTAGCAAAGTCAAGGCCCAGACCCAGGCCCTACCCGACTTGCCATCATACGGCAGACCTGCACCCATCAAGAATACCTCTCCGCCACGTCCAGACTCGCGTGCAAGCACCGTCTTTCGCGGCGATCGCTCGCGTACGCCTGTAGGACGTGTCAACGGAGCTGAACAGTTTCGCAGCGATACCCCTCCTCAATCATCCGTCTGGGACTCGATGCATGCACCTAAACAATACCCTAATCTGGGCGCACCTTTTGTGAGAAAAGCCGCTCCGACGCCGTCGTATAGACCGCAATCGGTGGCGTCCTCATTCCGTTCCGTCGCATCCCCTACGCCCAGCACTGTCTCCCTCACTCCCACCGTGGATGAGCACGGTTGGTGGACAGTGGCAAGCTGATGGAGCGAAACACTTGTACAATATTCGAGCATATACTTTTTTCTTTCGTCATTTTTTTTGGGAATCTACATCGAATTTATATCTCCCCGATCTAATAGTTCCTTCGTTTGCTTTCTTTTTTTCTCTCTCTCTTTGAGCTGCTGGATCTTCATCACCGTCGTTGTTGACATGACATCTTTTCTTTTCGACAACATAATAATCATGTTTCGCCAATTCACTGGAAGGTCATCGCCATTTATATACCCTTCAATTGTTGCTACAAGGTACAAATCAAATGGATGCATTAGTTGTGTGTGGATGATGTGGGTTAATGGAGGGCAGGTCAGGAGCGAAAGAGTCGTCAGAGCTGAGGGGGATATGATCGTGGTCTCGTCGAACCGCAAGGACGAAAAGTTTATGCAGCGTGCCATATCCAAGATTCTACAATGTGTATTGCTGTTTCCGAGGAATCTTGTGGAATGCTGTCAACGCAAACGATGGGGTAAGTTTCAGACATGATATGAACAGTTCCGCTCCCCTGCTCCCCAAATACGGAATTCAAAAAGACTCACGTTAGCTTTGGGCACCACTTGCCCTCCCTCAGCTCAAAGAATCTCGGCACGAAAACTTCCCCGCTTTCATCACGTCGACGGCGAAGGTCGCGTTGTGCGTCTTCCACGGCCGTTTTGGAACGGGTAGCTGCTTCCATGTCCTTGGCTTCGATCGCCTGTGTCAAGTTCTCCCATAGTCTACACGAGCGGGTGAACATTTTAATGTGTGTGGTCTGAGATCGGCGATAGGATGCGGGATCACGTACCTTCTAGATTCGTACGGTTCCTGTTCTTCTTCCGGAGAGACGTCCTTTGAAACGATATTGTGTCCGTCTTTGGCGACGTCAAAGAGGGTACGTCTCGTGCCGTTCTGTTGGAAAAAGGAAAAAAAAAAAAAGGTGACGAAACTGTAAAGTGATGAGCGAAAACGTGGTGATGGAGTGGACCCACCGCGAGATTCTTAAATTCCATGACATGACTCCACCTTCCAGAGACTTCACCAATGTCAAGGGGACCCCTCCGAACGCGTCCTACGATGGCATTGTATGTTCCAGAAAAAAATCCCTAGAGGGGGGTCGCGAAGAAATGAGAGGGAAGGATCGACGGAAGCGTAAATAATAATAATAATAAAACTCACCTTGGTCTTGAATTCGAGATCACAACATAAACCATGTCTCTCGTTCTTGACGGAGCAAGTATCACCTAGCTCAAGAACCATCTTACCGAACAGGATTCCGCGAGCGTACATGTTCGGCATCGTCACCACGTATTCTGTTGTGACCATCAAGAATCAACGAGTGATGGGGCGGAACAGGTAAACGAGATTGACCTCCGTCGTCTGGCATTCCCAAGAGCGTTATTCGGTTGTCGCCCTCCATCGTCGTGGATACGCTGTTTCCCAGAAATTTGGACTTTGGTCTCAGTTCGCCAATAATACAGAGACGGTTCTCGGGTGAGATGTAAAAGTAGGCAGACATTGGTGGGTGATGAGACACTAGTATGTTGCCCATGAGCGGTTTACATGCCAGCGGATAAGAAGGAGAACTCACCTTGTTCCGAGACGTAGAACCCTCGTGTGCCATCTGGATAGACATAACGGCATCGGAAGAACTCTCCGAGGACAGGGTTATAGCTATCTCCGATGTTTAATTCTTTTGGGGTTGACGGTGGAACCGGAAAGAGAAAAAAACGCACGGTTTCTTGACTCCCTTTGGTTTGATATGCCACCCTGCGAGATAGTATTGCAACACGCGAAGGAATCTCTCTTCAGGGTCTGTGCACTCGTCCACGCTAAATTGGGGGTTGTTAAGACGGGGGGCGGTGGTGAATCGGATGCGTGGATGGCATCGTGTGAGATTAGCGCGCACGCAACGTTTCGTGTAATAGCCGCATCACGGAAAACAACAACCAAACCACGGGGGTGACACGAGGGGGGAAATGGGGGAGGAAAGGGTCTCAGGACGACTCTGGTGATGACGACGAGGAGAGAAGGAGGATACGCTTACCCAAAGATGAGGTCCGGATGGGACATGAAATCGGTGATACGTTCGAGCATGCTCCGAGGTTCGAGAACGAACGTTGGGAAAGTGACCTTTGAGAGGTCCATGCCTACTCTAGAATAGAGAATAGACGGGGGATTTTAGCGATGGAGACAGGGGACGGGCGAGATGGTATCATGGTGCGAACCTAAGTTGGGGGATTAGGGAGGCGATGATGGAACCCTCGTTCTCGTCTCTACATGAGTAGTCAGCATCGGTGTAACCCATGGGTGAAGGGTACGAGGAGAGGTATGAGTGGTGCGAGTGATGAGTAAGAGAGAGAGAGAGAAGACGGACAGGATTGATGTATCATCTGGTTCAGTATCCTCCGGTGCCCTGTCTTCCACGGACAAACCGCGTGCTCGACGGATATGGGAGCCTGCCTGGCTGAATAGGCCCATCATGGTCGCTGCTTGGCTGGGGCTGAGTCGTTAACGTGTGCCCCGGGACTGGAAATCTGACAAGGCTGCGCAGCTGCGGCGAGGCGTGTTGCACTGGTTCGAGATGGGAAACGGGTTAGAGGGAGGTCGTCGTCGATCTGGTCGTCGATGTGCAGCACAACTGACTTGAAGTCCAACTTTCTCGCGTAGACTCACTAGACACTTCAAGCTTCAAGCTTCAAGTTGGCTTTATTTAAGCTCGTGGCGTTCGCTTGGCTCGAGTTAGAAGCCAATCGTCAAACGAACTCGTCCGTCGGTCGCAACGAGGAGGCAACGAGTACTTATCATTCTGTCTACGCAACCGCCCTTACCGATCCACCCTCGACTCTACTCCCTGCTTAGTCGAACACGATCTTGGTCGCAGTACCCGAGATATCATTCCTGAAGAATGCACCATACGAACTATGTTCCTTCTTCTTGATCGTCATCGGGAATTTCTTCAGTCTGTCTGCCATCTCATCGAAATTCGATTCTCGGAGCACACGAGCCAGTTCGCCAGCGAGACTCCGCTCGTGGTTTTCCCCCGTAAAGAACGTGATCGATTTGCCAGTGCGTCCGCCTCGCCCTGTTGTGATTCGAACACGTTGTCAGCACGTCAGTCGAACGCCATTGGCACCGCAAAGACGGAACCATTATATACAATGACGCAACAAGATAACTCACCCGTTCTTCCAATCCGATGGATATAATCTTCGATCGTGAGTGGAAACGTATAATTAATCACAGCCCCGACGTTGGGAATATCCAACCCTCTCGCGGCCACATCCGTGGCCACCAATAATCCCGTTTCACCAGTCTTGAATTTATCAAGAGCGTCCATCCGTGCCGATTGCGACAAGTCACCGTGAAGAGCGCCGACGGAGTACCCAAGTCGACGAAGATTGGACTCGACGCGCGATGCTTCCTTTTTGTATAGGGCGAAAACCAGAATGCGAGCATCAGGGGAGCCTTTTGTGGAAGTTTTCTTATGCGAGAGGGTCTTGAGCGTTTGCGTCAGGCGAGAACTGGATGCTACATTAGTATCTTTGAATTGGAATTATGATGGATGCGCGTACTCCTTTTCTCGTGGATCATCGAATACTTCTACGATTTGCTCGACGCGGCTATTGGCGGTCAGGTCATCACTCCCTACAGTGACTCGTATAGGATTCCGCTGGAATGTACTGGCCAGTCTGCGAACTGCTTCCGGCCACGTCGCACTGACTATAGAACGATCAGCATCGTATCGAAGCGCAAGCGAGGGACGGGAGTGGACATACACATCATAGTCTGCCGATCAGTTCGTTGCATCGTATGCGAGATGATCGTTCGAATGTCGTTCTCGAATCCTTTATCAAGCATCCTGTCGGCTTCGTCGAGCACGAGGTAGTTGACTCTACCATGACGGCTCAGCTCCAAGCTCGGAAGTCCTGAGCATACAAGCGCACCTTGACAAATCGCAAGCACCCTCGTTGACCAAATCCAAAATTCTCCCCGGTGTCCCGACCACGATCATTGTCACCTTCCCATCCTTGTTACCATTGGCGAGGGCCTTTACCTGAGGTGCCTTGTCGACACCTCCAAAGACAGCGACACTAGCGATACCGAACGGTGCACCGAGGGCGGATAAGGCGTCGTGGGTTTGAAGGGCAAGCTCACGAGTTGGGGCTACGACGAGAACCGACACGGTTGTTGCGGATTCGGACTTTGATTTCGATTTCTTGGGTTTTTCGGTGTTGGACGTTGTGGGTATGAGTCGGGCGAGAGCCGGTATTCCGAACGCCAATGTTTTTCCACTGTCCGAAATCAGGGCCAGCTGCACCATGAGAGACCGGGTGGACGTACCTTCCGGTTTCAGCGATGCCGACGACGTCGTGTCCTTGCAAGGCTGGTGGCCATGCACACGCTTGAATGGGAGTAGGCTCTTGAAAGCCCTTGAAAGCTGCCTTTAGAGCTTCAGGGATGTTAAGCTGGTCAAAGGATATGACAGGAACCACGGGGGGAAGCAAAGAGGGAGTATGGATGGTGATCGAGTGTTTCGCGAGGAAGGCGGATGCATCACTGGGGTTCGTCGGTTCTACGACATTTTGGAGAGCGGGTGTTTGGGCAGGAGTATCCGATCCGGACTGGTTGTCCCGTTTCTTTTTCTTCTGCTTTTTAGATGAACTGGGATCTTCCGCATCTACAATCTGTCGTTTACGTTTACGATCCTTTTTCGAAAGATCTGCTGGTGTTGAGGAAGTTGTAGAGGGAGGTAAGATGAACGTCTGACTGACCCATGTCCATCTCACTGGATGGTTCCGCAGATTCTGGCTCAGGTCTACGTTTGTTCGAGGATTCGTTTTGCTTCTTCTTATCACGCTTTTTCTGGCGGCCATCTACGAAAGGTTTTTCAGATGGCGAGGATATGGGAGAGGGACTACAAACCTACGACCGCCTCCTCAGGGATATCTTTTGACATGGTAGTAATATTATGATCATGGTATCGAGGTGGTCAACATCCATAATAGTTATATCAACCCCTCGATTTCACTGCCACCAAATGAGTGACTGTTCGGATGTTCCGCTCGGAAAATCAGAGTATGGCCGTACCAGAAATTTCTGTGACGACCCGACACGCTTGGAGACTTCAACTCCGTCAACTCGAGGGGGAGACTCACGTGCCCGCTCGCACCTCCTCCGTATCGATTCCGTCCAGTCCACTCACAGATACCTCCGACCTCCCCTCTCCATCACGAGATACCTCCGTCTCTGCCTCCTCCTCTTCAAAACGTCAGCGCACTGCCAGTCTTGCACCAGATGTATACAGAAAACTGACTCGTCCGAGCAAGATCGGGAAACGCGCTAGCACGAGCACCCACACTTCCGCCTCATCCTCGAGAGGTCCTAGCGTCCCTCTGGACGAACTTATTTATCGGAACGATAGATCACGTTCCACCTCGGAATTTCCTGCCCCTCTCAATATCCACCACAGCAGAGAATGGTGGATCGACGAGGACGGGTCCCCCGGTGAAGACTTTGTGAGTGCTGCAGACGTCGTGCGCTTGCTTTCAAAGACGTACAAAAGCTGTGGGTACATGCCATTTCTGTCAAATGACGTCTTTTGGCTCATATCACAGACTTTCGAAATCCCAACGATCCGGAGGACAAGTCGTTCGAGCTCGAGGGCTTTCCGACCGCTGACCTAGAATATCCTAACAGTAATGCTAATGAACAGTACGTCTCACTTTCCGCGTTTTTCTTTGCATTTTTCCGAGCTGTGAGTGCCGCTTAGATTTATCTTATTGGTTCCAAAGGACAAGGATCACTATAACCCCATCATGTGTTTGGAACACTCCCTACATACCATCGTTGATTGTATGTACCACCTCATGATGTATTTTTGGGCCGCATCGTTCACGCCCGGTCTTCTTCCAGCCTACCTTAGTCCCGCGCAGAAAGCGCTCTTTGGAGTGTTACCCAATGACTCGCTCTCCGAAGACACCCCACCTCCTTCACCACTACCACAGCCTGACGCCTCGGATCCTTCCATTCCCTCCGAGGTCCCACCAGATCCCTCACATCCAGATAGACCACATCATGATCCTGAGCGACCGGATCATCTACGAGTCCTTCAACGCGCTATTCGTCGACACGATGGACCGCTTTTCGTTTCCACCCTCGAAAGTATAAATCAGCTTCTTCGTTCACTCAAATACCCACCTCTTCCATCGGACGTGTTCCTTCCTGCTCCTCCCAACGAACTTATGACCGCGGTTCGCGCATGGCAACATCCTCGGGGAGTTCCCGAGACGGTGTTACTCCGCATAGTGGACGAGACGTATCAGCGGTGTGTCGGTCCCAACATCAAGAATCTGCATCGATACGAGGCATTTTCGAGCGAGGTTTATGGGGAATTGATGCCCAGTTTTACGTCTGATATCGTTGCCGCGACGGGTCTCAACTCCTCTTCACTCCTCATCGATCTCGGTTCGGGGGTGGGCAACGTGTTGTTGCAAGCATCCCTTCAGACGGGATGTCGGAGCTATGGAATAGAACTTATGGATGGTCCCTCGGATGTTGCGAGGCAACAGTGGAAGCAATTTCAAAAGCGGTGTCGGATGTGGGGCGTGCGGACGGGCCATGTTGAGTTGGAGGAAGGGGATATGTTAGAGAGTAGACGAGCGTCGGAGCTTCTTGGGAAGGCGGATGTAGTGCTGGTGAATAACAAAGTCTTTCAACAGTCTCGTGAGTGTGTTTCGACCTCATTTCCGACGATCTCGTTCTGAAGGTCGTTTGCTTCACGGTGGTAGTGAATGAGGCTCTGAGAGCCAAATTCTTGGATCTCAAGGAAGGCGCGATCGTGGTTTCGTTGAAACCTTTCGTGGCTCCCAATGCTCGGGTGACCGAACGTAATGTAGGGTATTCATCTCTCTCTCTCTCGCATTCGCTACATGTTTTCATTTCTCACAGGTGGACGATATATGCGCCATTTTCGACGTTGTCGAGCGACCCTATCGATCCGGAAGTGTCTCATGGGGTAGCGGTGGTGGGACGTTTTACTTGCACCGCGTCGATCGACAAGGGTACGCGAACGTCAAACAAAGATTCGAAAATTTGAGAGCGAGAAGTGCGAGAAGACGATGAGTTGAGCTGTCTTGTGGCATGTCGTCGATCGATCGATCGATTGGTGTGCAAACTTTTTATACGTTCGTTTCTTTTCGATTGGTTTTTTCTGAATGTTTTTTTTTTTGTTTTGCAGTACTGATAAGATACTAACTACCAATAAGTCGCCATTGTTGTAGCATACATATTACCAATCTATCACCGGTACGCTTGTAAAGGTCGATGAAGGATGATGTGGGGAGTGAAGAATTGGGGACTCATACTTATCATCATCGAGTCAAGCTCCGTCCTACCACCACCGTTTCGCATTCTGTTCGAAACTTGCAATCTCTGAGCGATATCGTTGGAAAGCAGTTCCGAATGAAGGATAGCGATGAGGAGTGTTTCTTCCGTGTTGACAGCGTACAGGTTTTCTCAGACAGCAGTCAGTTCTCCGTAGGGGCTCGCCGGTTCATACCACTGCAGGACTCGGAGATCCTGTCATTGTTTATGCAAACCTAGTGTGAATGTGCCTTTACCTTTGCCATGTTGTGTCCGACGACTAGTTACATATATAATCCATTCTTCTTTATTCAAGTCCTCTGTATTCGTTATGTACTGGCCCCGACCAAGAACGGTAAAGCAGAGCGAGAATTAGATTGTTTGCGCACGACGTGAATGATGTCGAATGCTGGCCCGTCTACTCCCCAAGTCTTCCATATCCCAGCGCCTGTCTTGCCCACATTCACTCCTCCCGATTCTTACGACGTCTTCCGGGAGACACAAACGCCGCTCATAATCGACCATGGCGCGTCCAATCTTCGTTTCGGGTTCTCTACCGCTGGTCGTTCCACCGTTCGCATCGACACAAATACGCTTACACCTCACTCGGTCGCGAACGTGATTGCAAGGTATAAGGAGCGCAAATATAACCAGCCATTGCTATTGTTTGGAGACGGTGTTGATGCGGAGAGCGGGGCAAAAGGCCAGGGAAAGACCCCTTGGGAGGGTGATGTGCTGCTCAACTTTGATGCATTGGTATGTTGGTGCTTTCCTTGCCCGTTGATTCGCATTCCCTGCCTTGGAATTTTCACTCGGTTTCGCCCTCTACATTATGGTCCTCGGTTGAATCGACATGCGCCCTAGAGCTGACACGCCTGATCCCCAGGAACACGCACTGGACTGTGCGTTCATACAACTAGGCATAGATGTCCCGAGCGTCCAGCATCCCGTATTAATGTCCGAACGACTGGGATCACCACTACACTCTCGTGCATGTGAGCATATCCACACCGTTCACTCACTCTTTCATGATTGACGACGATGAACCGTAAAGTAACGTCTGAACTGATGTTCGAGCTATACTCCGTACCCTCTCTCGCGTACTGTGTGGACTCGATAATGTCGTTCTATCAGAACAATCGACCTCAAACGCTGGACGCACCTTTCGCCACTGATGGACTGGTCATCTCGTTCAATACGGCGTCTACGTCCGTTATTCCCATTCTGCGCGGAAAGGGTGTTTTGAGTCATGCCAAGCGGTGCGCGTGCTTCACCGTCCATGCAAACTCTCGTTCGCGTCGACTGATTCTAATCCACGTTCGAACGTACAGGATACCTTGGGGCACTCAGCAAAGTGCAGAGTATCTGCTGAAACTGATTCAGCTAAAATATCATAGTTTCCCAACTCGCGTGACTCCTACACAGGCTACTGTAGGTCTCCATTTCATCCACTCATGCTTAATTCATTGTTGGTTACAAACTGACGATCACTTAGTGGATGCTTCATAATTTCTGCGAGTTCGCCACGGACTACCCCTCTACCCTGCGCTCCCTCAAAGTTCCCGACAACCTACGCGCCATGGAACGAATCGTCCAGTTCCCTTTCGCCCTTCCAGTTGTAGAAGAGAAAACAGAAGAGGAGTTGACTAGGATTTCCGAGAGGAGGAAGGAGCAAGGAAAGAAATTGCAAGAGATGGCGGCCAAGAATCGAATGGAAAAGGTTACCCTTCTACGGGATGTTACCGTGCCCCACGTCAACTCGCATGCTCATACTTGACACTTTTTTTTTTTTTTTTTCAACAGCTCATGCAGAAGGAGTCTGATCTGCAGTATCTCATCAACCTGAAGGAAGGGCGGAGTGACACTAAGCGGGAGTGGATGGTAAGCGAATTTCTGAATGGTTTTAAATCCCTCGTCATGATTAACGTTCTGTTTTCCGTCTATCGTAGAACACTCTTCAGGCAGAAGGGTTCGATGATGAAGGGGCGTTCGAAGAGACGATAAAGAAACTCGAGAGCGATCTTAAACGTACACGAAAGAAGGACGTGGATGGTGGAGATGAATCGGTCGTTCGTAATCTTGCCTCGTTTTTTTTTTGGTGACCGTTTTCGCTGATCCCAAATCACACATGTCGATAGGAAGAACCGACTTTTAATCTGGTCGATGTCCCGGACGCCGAGGTGAGTACTTTTAGAGGGGTTAGGAACTATCGACGATCTTTACCTGCGTTCACTAGCTTGACGAGGAAAGTATCAAGGAGAAGAAGAAGCAGAAGCTCATGAAAGCGGGGTGGGAAGCGCGCGCACGAGCTCGACGCGAGAAGGAAAAAGAGAGGGAAGAAAAGGAAGCTGAAGGAAAGCGAGATGAGGATGAGAGGGAGAGTAATTTCGGGGAATGGGCAAGTCGTCTGAGGAAGGAGCACGAGGTCTGTCGTCTTCCATTCCCCCATTCCCCCCACCACCACCACCGGTGTTTCCCCCTTTGAGGCGGTTTCGTTGTTCTGAACTGACGTGATAACATATTTTTGCAGGCTCTCATGAACAAGATGAAGGATCGAGGAAGGCGGAAAGCAGCGCTTGCGGATCGGAAAAGTGCAGCTGCGCAAGCAAGAATGAAGAATATCGCGTCGCTCGCTGCTGACGATAGAGTCCCCAAGAAGAAGCGCAAAGCGGGCGGAGGTGCGTGCCGCCCCCCTCCCTTGCGAGATTTCATAACACTGATTTAATCGGGGTAGAGGACATGTTTGGTGCCGACGATGAGGACTGGGCGATATATCGCAAGATTGTAAGCCGTTACCTCTAACCCGCCTCTCCGTTATCCTGACCTCTGTGTTGTCGTAGAATACAACAACCGCGTCCTCGGACGAAGAAGAGGACTACAACCAGCTGCAAGTTATCGAAAGCAAGCTACTACAATATGACCCCACGTTCACGACCCAACACACGCATGCGTCATTAAGTACCCAGCGATCTGCTCTCCTCTCTGCGTTCAGACCGCTATACGAGGAAGGGGATATGGCAGGAAACAGTCGGATACATCTGAACACGGAACGTTGGCGCGTTTGTGAGACGTATTTCTCGCCTGGGATGGCGGGGGTAGACTCGGCGGGCATTGGAGAGGTTTTGCAAGGCGTTCTCGCAAGGTTTAGTGAGGAAGAGAAGGCTAGGCTTGTCAAAGTTGGTTTTGGGGTTTTTTTCCTAGCGTCTAGAGTGCTGACGACGGTTTTTTTTTTCCAGAACGTTTTCCTTACGGGTGGGGCTTCGCACTTGCCTGGTCTCCCAGAACGCATCTATGGTACTCTTAGGCCGATATTGCCGCCGGAGATGTATCTCGGTGAAGTGGTACGTGCAGCGGATCCCTCGTTGGATGCGTGGAGAGGTATGGCATCGTTTGCGAACACGGAAGCGTTCAAGCAGGTCGGTGTCACGAGGGAGGAGTACAATGAGTGGGGTGGAGAACGGATAAAACGGTGGTGGGGAGGAAACTGGAACTCTGCTGCATAATTATTGGCTTGGTAGGACTGGTCGAAGAGACAACCGGATAAAAGGCCATGGTCCAAAGTGCGTCCCTCACAAACAAATGTCCATGTCATAGGTGGCGAGCAACGAGGTAATAGCGATATTACAAGAGGTGTATACGGGATGTAGACCAGTAACATAAGCACCAACCACGGTTGGTGAAGAGTGTTCAGGCATTCATGAACAACAGCCACCCGCTGTTAGTGTTGCAGGCTGGTTAACCTTTACGGATCCATCAACATTTCCAGCACCACCCGGTGCGCCTGTCGCGTCTACTTGAGAGTCTATCAGGCGAGTCTTGCAACCTCTGAGAATTCGACAATCGCATGTGTTAAATAACAACTCGGGGTAGGGGTTATGACTGACCGAGCGAGAGTGAAGAAAGCCTCTTCAACACCATCGTTCACTTTAGCCGAGGTTTCCATGAACTTGACACCGAGTTCGTTGGCGAGTTCTCGTCCTTGGTCCTCGGTAACGGCGCGTTTGTCTGTCCAGTCAGACTTGTTACCAATCAAAATCTTGTTGACGCCCTCCGAAGCGTGTTGTTCAATGTTGGCGTGCCACGTGCGGATGTCTAGTTGCACGGCTGGGCTAAGCAATAGAGGGAGAGGACCAAAGAGAGACTCACTGTTGAACGAGCGTTCGTCGGTGACATCATATACGAGCAGGATACCCATTGCGCCACGGTAATAAGCGGTGGTGATTGTCCTAAACCGTTCCTGGCCAGCAGTGTCCCACTAATTGGAGGGCAAGACGGTAAAGCAAGATCTCTCGCGCGAGAGTGGACTGAACATACGATTTGGAGTTTGATACGTTTACCATCTAGTTCGATGGTGCGGATCTTGAAGTCGATACCGATTGTTGTTATGAACGAGGGCGTCCATGCATCATCACAGAAACGGAGGAGTAGACACGACTTTCCGACACCTGGATCGAGAGTTAGCTGAAACAAACCGCGTGGATCGTCGGTAGCTTCGCATACCTGAATCCCCGATCAAGAGCAGCTGTTGTAAGTTAGCGGGAGACGCAAATCAACATGAGCAGGTTTACCTTGATGAGGAAGTCATAGTGAGGTGGAGGCATTGTTGTCGTTCTACTGCGAGAGGGAATAAACCGACTTGGCTTTCTTGTTATTCAGTCTCCGCAGTGATTACGTAATAAAAGGTAGTTCTCGTCGCGATCCTCCTCAGCGACTCCTTGTCCTCGACAGCAAGTTCAAGTCGAAGATTGATACGAGACAATAAAGAAGAAAAGACCAGAAAGAACCAAAAACACACCGTACAGTGACACAGATATCCATCCAAATCAGAGATTTGCTCTGTTTGACAATCTTCGTGGGTCCCACCAGACCCTTTAAAGGGCGCAGACATTGCGCCGCTTCTTATCAGAAGCCCGTTGCACTCTTGCTGTGGTATTGGTGCCGCTTGAGCCTCGTGCACTGCAGCCCATTATATCTCGGTCAAAGGGGGCTTCGTGAATCAGCCGCCCCTCGTCTTGTTTCACTGCCCATACGTGACACAATGAGTGGCTTTGAAATGTCTGTCCTCGACCTTCACACCTTCACTGCTTGCAATCTTGCTGGCAGTGAAGGTCTCAGTGAGGCCGCGAGGATTCTCGAGTCCCGTTTAACAGGACCAGACGCCCCACTGGACCTGGTAGTTCAGGACTTGTGTTCCGTTCCTTATCTCTTCGAGTTTGTGATGTCAGGTGAGTGGGCCGTCCCTCGTCTTGTCATTGCACGGCACTGACCGCGGACTACCAATGAAGTCTGGCCAAGGGCAGAATGGTTAGCGTCCAGAATTATAGACGCCTATCCTTGCAGGCCAGCCCTTCTCCTTTCGTCATTCGCAAGTACCTTGCTTCAAAGACTTTCCTCTGTTGTTTTCTCCCTCCCTCCCGATTTATTCTCCGTTGACAGTGCTCGCCATATCGGGCAGTACAAAGTTTATGTGGAGGATGTTTTCCCTGTCTTGTCCTTGCTATGTTCTTCAGATTTTACTCGTTCTTCCCCAGACTCGGATTCTGTTATAGCTGCCACGGAGGACCCCGATTACGACGACAGCGAAGTCTTCGGGTTCACTGTTCGTAACAAGAAACAAAAGAAACAAAAGAAACAAAAGCGTAAGAACAAAAACAATGGTCCTACTGTCGACATCGCGCCTTTCCTTAAGCTCGGAGCCAAGGTCCCTATCAACAATACTGAGGCTGCTCAGCGATCTCAAGAAATCCTGGACGACCTCAAGATGGTCCTGAACGTACGTCCTTAGTCTAGCTTGTCAATCTGTAATTTTACACCTTGCTAGTTTTATCTCGAGCTTCTTCGGCAACCTTTTCTCGCACAGCCGATCAAAGGCGCCTATTTATCGACCACCAATGAACAAAGTCCTCAGCCAGCCGCTCCAGAACACTCCCCAGATGTCAGTAAGGTCAAAGAATCGACGCCACCTGCGTATCCAATGGTTCAGCCCTTGAAAGCTGCGTTGTATTTCGACAATGCGGACGGCTTCGGGGATTGGCGTATTCTTATCAACACCGACGCAACGAAAAAGCTTCGCGAGCTGGCGAAGAGTGACAGGAAAAAATGTGGTATCGTTGTAAAAAAAATCAAGTAAGTTGTACGTTCACGACGGTCGAATGCGCTCACACTCCCACAGGCAACTCTCTAATGGACACTTCTCCGACGACAATCAAAAGCGTCTCAACGACGTCTCTGGCGTGCCTGTCTTCGAGGCAAAAATGCAGCGAGACCTTCGTCTTGTGGTATATTTATGTCATCATCTAACCGAATTATTGCTTAATTTTTCAACAGTATCAGATCGATGTCGTGCCCGACCATGACAGTGAAGTGCGTTCATGCTTGAGATGTTGTTGTAACAGCTTTTTCTGACGTGAATGTCTTCAGATTGATCGACAAGGTATGTCATAAATTTCGTGGGTTCATGGAAGCTGACTTGCCGCTCTAGCAATTAAAGTATATGGGATTTATACCCACTCCCAAGTGAACCGCATCTGGGATGCGATCGGCCAGCATCTCGTCGGCAAAGGCAAAGAGTATCGTCGACGGTAAAACCTTTTCACCTCCGTCCTTCGAGGTTAGCTTACTCAGTTGTTGATTCAACAGGTGTATTTTTCGAAACGCTCCTTTGGATCCGGGTGGAGACACATATCTTCCTGCCTGCTTCCCCCCTGAAAGTCTCCACAATGATACGAGGCCAATACCTCTCGTCCTATCAGATGAGGATATGGGAAAGGTAAGCTAATATTATTCTCTTTCTAATCGATCACTCATTGTTTACCCCAGTTACATTCATTGCTTGTGTACGCAATGTCCACTGTTCTATACTTTGGACCGCCTGACGGTCCATACCCAGCTTGGAAAAATATACCACATTTTCACAGGTACATCCCTCTCTATCTACGTCAGCGGGATTGAGGTGCTGATATCAGCCGCAGGCGTTTTTACACAGTAGGTACATGTACAAATCCTATTTTCATGCTTTTTCAATGACCGTTCCAGGCTTGATTGCAAACCAAGATGTCCAACACGTCTTTGAGCTAACGTGGGTATTGTTTACACATGCACCATCAGCGATCGAGGCTCATAGTCCGCGCACAGTCCACAGGAACGCAGGATCGTGGAGTGTAGAACTTCCTGCTACGTGCTTGGAAGAAGTGGCACCGGGTATATTCATTCTCAAACTACGCGAAATACCTGGCTGCTGCTGATGCAAGGTGTAGCAAAACGACCACGATGCTGTTCAAGATGCTCGGCATTCAACGCGCATGGGAGATGCAGCCCAGCATGCCGAAGCCCCGTCAAATCTTTGTGACGAAGTCCCGTGTCCTCGCGACGAAGGTAGAGGAATATTTCACCAAGCTACTCGAGTCGCTTGCACTCGCTGGCTACACCCTCGAAGAACTCAAACGGGTGCAGGCCAAGAATCAAGAATCAGGCTTGGTGGATGTTGACGATGTCCCCGAAGATCAGACCGGCATTCCGCAGAGGTACAGCGCACTGGAAGACAGCCACTTTCCGTTGTTCGTGACTTTCGATAAGGTGGGAGCTTCTCTCGGGCGATGGTTACAATGGTTCACTCTCCCGATCTTAGCTCGCGAGAATGATTGCTGCCGATGTCTTCAGCAACGACGACCCCAACGCACAACGTGCTGCTGGATACTTCGCTGATGCCAATGACATCGAAGGCCAAGACTCCTGTGTGACATATGACATATTTGCACGCAGCTATTGGCCTCACTTCCCTCAACCATTAACGAAGGGTCTCGGTAAGTGGCTGGGTCTCATAATCCAACAACCCGTTCTGAGTGAGGGATTCAATTGTAGAACCCTGGCTTGTATTTTCAGAGATCATTGGTGCGTGACAATTCCATATGGAGCGAAATCACTCGAGCGTCGTGTAGGCATCATCAAGGGATCGGAGAGGTCACTCTCGTGTCCTGATGGACACCTCGACAGGGACACCTATTTCAACCTTCCGGCACGTTCTAACCCCACATTCGCGAATCAAAGAGACACTGTTTACGCCATCTTTGAAGCATACTCTAAAGTCAAGAAAGAACGTCGTCATCATGATGTCGCTGACCGGACTCATGCCATACTTCGAATGCTACTGGATGGATCCCCGTTGAAAGGCCAGAAGATCGATTTTCTGTATGTCCAGCTCCAGCGCTCGATTGATCGATGCATTATAGTTGACTGGGGTGCCAATCTAGCTATGTTGACGAAGCACAGGACAACCTGTTGATCGACGCCCTTGGTGCGCATCCTTGCGTTATTTCTGTTTCATATTTTCATATTTCTCCATAGTCTTGAGGCTCATCTGTCGGAATCCCGAAGGGCTCTTTTGGGCGGGAGACACTGCGCAAACCATCTCTGCAGGAAGCTCATTCAGATTCAACGACCTGAAGGCTTTCCTGTACCGCATCGAGGTAGGGAATCATTTGTTAATTCAGCTCGAGGTTGCTGAGTCGCATTTCGTTCTTCAGCAAGATCAAAATGTGCATGTCATCCAAGAACGTTCGGTCTCCGACCCAGAGGCTTTCCAACTAGCCGTCAATTACCGATCACATGGCGGTATTGTCAACTGTGCTCATACCGTCATTGAGCGCATCACACGCTTTTGGCCAGACGCGATTGATGGCCTGAAGGCCGAACAAGGTATCGTCGAAGGGTTCAAGCCAGTGTTCTTCCGTGGTTGGGATCAAGACACGGTGGGATACGAACAATTTTTGTTCGGTGCTTCGTGCGTAGCCTTTTGTTATGTGTTGACTGTATTTGACTCGTCTCGTGAAGCGGGAGTCGTATCGAATTTGGAGCCCAGCAAGGTAAGTATGCTTGGTGTCAAGTCATCCTCTGTGATGCTACATTCACTTGTAGTTATCCTCGTGCGAGATGCTGAAGCTGTCGAGAAGCTACGAAAGGAAGTTGGGGACATTGGTCTAATCATGTATGAAAAGATTATTTCTTTTGGCTACCTGTATACTCATTCATCCAATAGGACGCTCTACGACAGCAAGGGTCTTGAATTCAATGATGCAGGTGTTCCAGGTTTACAATTCACTCATCCCGACTCACCTCTAGTTACAGGTTCTTCTTTACAACTTTTTCGAAGACTCCACTATCGATCTCTCGCGTTGGAGAGTACTTTTGAATCACATCAGTGGCGAAGTCGATGGTCAGGACCTGTCCAAGGTACTTGCACCATCTTTCGAACGAGACGAAGGTCGTTTTGCTGCGGTATGCAGCGAGGTACGTTGGTTTTGGGAACTTGTTTGGTCTTGTACTTCCTCCTGATCACATGGTGTTTACAGTTGAAGCTGTTGTATGTTGGCATCACTCGAGCGAGGAAGAACTTATGGATTTTCGACAAGTCGGACAAAAGCGAACCCATGCGGGTGAGTAGTGACTATGTACTTGTTCTCTCGGAAGCGTGATACTCACACAACAGCAGATGGTTTGGACTGCACGCAATCAAATCCAAAATTGTACGCCCGGAACAGACGTACCTCACTTGGCGGTCTCCTCGACCCTGGATGAATGGGAATCGTTCGGAAACGACCTCTTCAAGCACAAGAGGTACCCTCAAGCTAAGCACTGTTTTGCGAGAGCATCGTTGCCTCGCATGGAAGCTATTTGCGACGCTTTCCATCTTCGAGAAGTGGCCCGTTCCAAGGTTGGCGTCGCATCTCCGAAAATCCAGCAAGAAGCTTTTCTCACAGCCGCGGGTGCGTTCACGGCGAGTGCGGACGACGCCCCCATGGGCAAGGATAAGCTCCAATATTACCGGAATGCTGCGGACTGCTATGTTCGAGCTGGAGACGACCGGAGGGCTGCCATCAGGTACCTCTCCGCTCAAGAGTATGACTTGGCCGCACGGCGATACCGGAAGGCCGGGCTCTTCGACGAGACGCTCGACGTCCTCGACAAGCATTCTCGAAAGATCCCTGCAGAGTCCTCAGAGGAGCTATACACAGTGTGTCGGTTATTCTACTGCAGCAAGCCCGATGGTACCAAGTACGTGCGATATGATCCAGATCGGCGCCTACAATGTTGATGCATTCGAGCCAGGCCTCCCCTACCGCTATTTCCATCCTTCGAAGAGGAGCTAGAGTTTCTTGAGGACTACGACTTTGACTTTGCTCGTGCTTCGTTGTTGGAGTCCCATGGGAGATTCTTGGAGGCTGCCGAGTTACATTTGGTAGAGAATCGGCCACTGGACGCGATCACGGACTTTTTGAGGTTGAAGGGTTCACGCGACGCAGCGAAGCGAGCCAATGAGATTCTCCTTGCGGGATTATGGCGTCGATGTTCGTTTGGCATCCCTTCAAAGGAGGTCGCAGCGGACCAAGATGTTGTTCAGCTTCTTGCATTGGCTCGTGAACTGCCCAATGACCTTTTGGATCCGCTAGATCATGACGAGGTAGGCTCTTGGTAAACGGTGAAGAGAACTCACTAATTCACTTCTTTAGGTGTCTATGTTCCAAGCTATCGCGCAAGCAGATCAAACCCGACTGGAGAGCTTGGCAGAGACTTTCATCAAGAATGGTCGGAATGCGTCGGCTTTACTTGCTCTCGATCATGTATTTAGTCGCTTGCCGGTGCTCAAGTCTTACAGCCTCGAAGGAACACTGCACTTCCTTCACAAATTCCAACATTACACGCATCTTATGTACCAAGTCATCTCAGATCCCGATCCCCTCAGCCGCAATTCAATCAAACGACTTTTCTGCATCACAGAAATATCTAACACCGAGTACGGCATGGTCCTTGATTCCTTCCTTCACAGCTCTGCGACGGGCGATCGCCGTGGTCCCATGTATCTGCAACCCTCCAATTTTACCCTTTCCAAGCAGGACATGGTTGTTGCCCTGCGGAAGTACCTAGCACAACACCTTTGCGAGCGAGTCACCGAGGAGAACGACCGCTGCTATGATGCGGTGATCTTCTCCCAGTGCTTGACGTACATCATCAGCGGTCAATGCAATCGTGTGGGATGCCCTTTAGATCATGTCAATCTCGCGGCTCTGGACTCGAAGCACTACAACACTCGGATTGCAGTTCATCTGCAGCAGCTCTGCATCCTTCAAATGATGTACTCAGCAAACCCGCATCTCGCCAGGCAGGAATGGTATGTCATTCCGACGATCTGGGGTCGTGCTGCGGACTCACGTTTATCTAGTGTCCTTACATGGCTCGACTATCTTTACGAGGCCCTCAACCCCGAGTTCCATGTTCAAGGTTCAGTCGCTAACCTCGACTTCTCGATGATACACGGTGGTGAGGAAGGCATGGCCGTCATGAAACATTGGGTCCAGGGTGCTCTTTACGAGCTCAATGCGGCCTATAATCCCCAGGGTTTCTTGACGATCCTGCTGAAATTGACGAGTCTCCTCTTCGCTTTTGATAATTCTGGTGCTCTCAGATGCATCAATCAAGCTCCCTTCATCACTCGTCACCATAAGCTTCGAGAATTTACCTACCCGGATGGTCGTTATCTATTCGACGACGTAGTTGCCCTTTTCCATGGCAACACATCAACGAGTATTTCATCGGGCCTGCTGTTCTTACGGTGAGTATTGAACTGCCACAGATGAGGGCGGCGGGTATTGACCTTCCTACAGGCACATCCTCAAGTTCCCTCTCTTCGTGAACCTGTCTGTGTTTTGTGATTGTTTGGAAGCAGTTGTCGCCAAGATCGCGGTCTCGTGGCGTCTTTCGTTCTACCCACCGCTTGACGGTCTTGTCCTTCCACGCGGCTGGCTTTCGACCTATGGAGACTTTTCTACCAAGAAGGAAATAAGGATTGGCCTCGTCCTGGACCTACTCGACTGTGTCCACGATCAATTGACGCAGTTGCAATCGAGCGCTGCTGCTGGTGAGCACCGTCCCTATCGCTGCGAGTCAACGATCTGATTCAAGAAGTACAAGGGATATATACATTGTCGCACAACAAGCTAACACCAATCCTGAGCGACGTTTTCATCTCGAGGATGTCGGTTACTTTCTCCTTTACATAGATTGGTAGCAGCTGACAACATCTATTAACAGCTGCAGGACAATATGTCTCTGTGCGTCGGTTAAGTTTTCTTGCCACTATGATCAACTGTTGACAAGAATTGATAGTGTCGTACAATGTAAACAATTTCCATGTCCATGCGAAAGTCGAGAATATTCTCCATTCCTTGCGGACGGTTGGATATACACAGAGAGCCAATCACTGGCATCTGTATCGAAGGTTAGTTACCCACGGGCTTTCGCTGGTGTTCTTCTCTTCACATGAGTTCTAGGTATACGCTGGCAGCACCTCGAAATGGATACCTGAAGGCGATAGTGGAAAACGACACGAATGTGGTTATCGAGGACCTAGTTCAACTTCTTCACAAACGAAGGACATCACGCGTTCCTCCCGTCCTGCTGCCTCGAATCAAGCACGTCCATTATGAAAACCCATCTGACATTCCATCGTTGTTGGCTGCTCAGCTCGTAGCGGCTCGCTCCGACCTGCATGCCGAGGCTCCGACCTTCGTTCCTAAGGGGGCTTACGCATCCCAAGTGGAGGCTGCTGAGGGCCCCGAAGTGGAAGATATTCAGCCGGAGGGGGGGACCGAAGCTGAACTGGCGGATGAGATACAAGAAGAGGCACAAGAGGCTGCCACGATGACGATCGAACCTACTTTAGTGCGCGCGCACGATCCCACTCACAAGGAGATCACATCAGCAAACAAGATCCAAGATGCTTATCGCAAATATCACAGACGTCGCAATGATCTGGCCCACGCCGTGGGAAGTGGACTGAAGGGACAGATAAACATGGTCTTCGTCGCATGTTTGAAGAACGTATATGCTCTCCAGTGGCGGAGGAGTCCATATCGTACCCTCTATCTGTGGGCGTTGCCCCATCTCGTTGTGTGCCTTGACAAGGTCATTGCCATCGCTCATGAGTTCAAGAATAAGACGAAAGGGCTTCTTTCAAAGGAGAGTCACGAACGCCTCGAAGAGCTAGGGCAGCAACGAAGTAAAATAGCGTGAGTTAGCATCCCGAATACCTCCTTCCTACTCACATTCTTCAAGTACGCTGCTCAAAGATGGTCACACACTTCGAAAGAAGATTGATCCAAACGCAACCATGCATGCAACAAAGGATGCAAATGCAATGAAGGAAGCCGTCGCAGGTGTCAAGGATTTGCTATACCGACTGCCAACCAGTGATCCGGAACTTCAAAAACATCTCCAGATTGCTTACGATCTCGTCACGATCGAGAAGAACCAGGCCAAGAAAACCGAGAAGCCGGAGTTAAACACAGAAGATCTTGACTTCTAATTGAAGGGCATCGTGTAGGTAATCTATAATCGAGATCATACATTTAGGTTTTGCCACGATCCAACGTTTCTACATGTATTATCTCCCGCAAGACGTACCCGAGAACTCCGTCGTCAATCCGTACAGTTAGCTTTGATACATATAAAATCTGAATCGACCCCGCGTTGATGAAGCAGTTTTATTTGTTGGAGCATGCCCGTGGTACTTTGCAAACCACTGTACTGACAGCGTCACAGTACTTGTCATCATCTCCACTTGCCCGAGACCGCACGACATAATGTAATTTTCAATAGCTCGTATGGTAAGACTGTGTGCTTATTCTACATGGAATTGCTGGACATGAAAAAAAAAGGAAAAACACGGAGAGAATCGAACCAGACAAAAGCGGGCAAGATCAAGTAAGAGCTAGCTAGATACCACGTCCCAACAACACAAGCATAGGCGTCCTTGACAGTTAGGACTGGGGACGCGAGACAAGAACGAAACAAGGGGAGAGGACAAGCCAGCACCGACAAACCAATGATGTGTATGCATGGTCCCTCGCCCATTGGAAGGAACTTACTCCCAAGATGGAGAGGTGCTGTATGAATGACCACGGTTAGTTCCATTTTGAGCGGGGCTCGAAGGCGACCACTGAGGTGACGTCGGGCTGTATGCTGGAGACGCCGGAGCTAGCGAGGGTGACCGTGAGTAGTTCAATCATAAATGCGGAAGTATACTTACAGTACGCCGGGGCTAATGCGTGAAACGGGTGAGCAAACGACTTGTGACGAATAGAAACAGAGACTCACAAGCTGGGGAATACGTAGGTGATGTGGGAGCTGCAAGGGTGTGGGTACGTTAATGTCGCGATGGAACACGTACTTACAATATTTCGGTGACGAAGGTGATGTTGGAGAAGTAGGAGAATATTTGGGAGACGAAGGCGACATATGTGCTGGGGCTGTCAATCATGTTAGCTGCGAAGGATGAACACTGATAGCGAGACGTACAAGCTGGAAGCACGACGAAGCGAAAATAAAACGGTTAGTAACATATTCAATAAAAAGAGAAACGCCGTACTGGGTGAATCTAATGCAAGTCAGTAAATTATACGAAGAAAACACAGTCGGAAGTACTCACATCTTGGGGATGCAGGACTAAACGAAGGACTGGTAGGCGAGTACCGCGGCGAGGTCGGGCTGAACGACGGCGATTGGGGACTGTACCTGGGAGATGTGGGCGAGAACGACGGAGACGTAGGAGAGTATCTTGGACTCGTGGGCGAATAACCTGGTGACGTCAAGTTCAATGCAGGTGATGTGGGCGAGTACGTCGGAGAAGTAGGTGCCCTGCCCCGATCGTAGAATGGCGATGTTGCGTAAGGCGATGTGCCAAAAGGTGATGTGGCACCGCCAAATGGCGACTGAGGGACATACGGAGAAGTGGGAGAATATGCGTTGGGGGAGCTTGGGCTGTACCCGGGGCCTGCAGGGGACATGCCACCTGCACCAAGTGGGCTTTGTCCATAGCCAAGGAACGAGAAGCTGGCGGCATCCTCGCCTCCCTGGACAGCGAGAGGGGAGAATGCGGCAGACTCGCCCTTGAACGAAGTTTCCGACCATGCAGGGGAATTCGTATCGTAAGGCGTCATAGCGACTTGGCCCGGGGTCATGCCACCATCGGCGTGTGCAGCGAGCATGTTCTGCACTGGGAGGCGATGATCGACGATAGCGTCCTTGAGCATGTCGATATCAAGCGCAACATCAAAAGCGCCGGTTCCCATCGGGGCCAGTTGCCCAAACATCACGTTCTCCGCGACACCATGACAGTCATCCTTCTCTCCAACGGCCGCTGCCTCCATCAATATCTCCACAGTCTCCTCGAACGAACAACGCATGAGAGCTCCCGTGTCAGCGCGGTTGATACCATGTCGCGTTATGGCCATCAGGGAACCACGATGCGTCATGAGGTCGCAAAGTAAAGCGAGGTGCCGGTAGTTGACGTACGAACCGTCGAATTCGATGACCCCACGGAGCTCCTTCATGATGGCAGCGCGTGCGGCTTCAATACCCAAAACATTGAAAACCTCCACGCAGCTATTGGAGTACGTCCGCGTAAAGTCGACGCCGTCGACGCACATGACCGTCTTGAGATTGACACCATCAGTCTCCAAGATCCACTCCTTCTTCGTCTTGATCGCGCCCTCTTCGTCGTGGTACACCTTGTCCTGCTCCTGCAAGAAGACTCGACGAATATTTGACACACCACGAAGGCTGACGGAGTTGAGCATCGTGTTTTCCAATTGACGAAGGAAGATGTCTTCTTCGACAGTACCCATTCCGTCATCATCCTTGTCTGCACCTCCGAGGACACGGCATCGAATTACCAGTTTCTCCGAGTTGTCTTCACTCCAAATGACGAAGAGATCTGTCTTGAAGCTTTCCGCGATCCGACCGGCGACATACGCCATCGTCAACTTTCTGTCGATCATCCGCGCTCGATCGAGAACTAGTCGGAGAAGCCATGGCGATTGGAGGTGGAGCTTGGACTCGATTTCCTCGTCTGGAATTGCGAAGAAAGACTCGACGAACACCGAGTCCTCCTCGATAATAGTGGACGTGGGGTCAGGGTCGTACCAGATCTCGACAGCAGAGGTAACCGTGCGGAGCGACGTATATGCCAACTCTTGCTCCACGTTCTTCGCCATCGTCTTCACCTCCGCGAGTTGAGGCTCCAGGTAGACAGATAACGACGGAGTCTTGATATTTGTGGCCACGTTGATGATTTCCTTCAAACGTGGCACACCGAGCGTCACGTTCTTGCTGGAGACACCAGCATAGTGGAACGTGTTGAGCGTCATCTGCGTAGCTGGTTCACCGATAGACTGAGCGGCGAGCGTGCCGCACATCTCGCCGGGGTTAACGAGTGACTGGTTGAACTTTGCCTCGATTTCTCCCAACACCCACTCGAACCCCTCCCGGTTGAGGTGATACTGCTCGAGAACCCTCCGCGCCGCGAGAGTGGCACGGACGTGCATGCGGAACGTGAGCGACGCATTGGCTTGCACCTCCTTGCTGATCAGGTCATCGCCGGGGATGGCGACAAGTCGTTCCGCGAGTTGATGGACTGCGTCAACAATATATGTGGGCTCAAGGTCGCTGGGTTTCCGTCGGTCAATGTGGAAGATCTGAGCGGCGTTTTGAATGATACGGTGAAGGTTGACGGGGAGGTAGTGGGGGGTAAGTCCGTCCGCGCGGGGGAACACGAACGTGCGCAGCTCCCGACGATCTTGTACCAGCCGCGAATACTCTTCATCAAGCTTCGCCTGTAGCTCCAACGAACTGTCGTCGATCCCGATCTGTAGGACACCAGGCAAAAACCCTCCCTCTTTGTCCGTGACGTCGACCCGGTAATTGTGCTCAAATTCCTTGTCCGACATTCCGAAAGTCTCGATCTTCTGGCGCTCAATGAATGCACCGTCCATGCCGTCTTCGCCGTAAATGAATTGGACCAGATCGCCGAGGGAGTTCCGCACAGTACCATCGTAGCAGACCATCACGTCCTCCAACGCCTTGACGAGACGTCGTTGAATGTAACCCGTCTCGGCCGTCTTGACAGCCGTATCGATCAACCCCTCACGACCAGCCATGGCGTGGAAGAAGAATTCCTGAGGCGTCAAACCTCGCAAGTAAGAATTCTCGACGAACCCTCTTGCCTCGGGGCTGAAGTCGTCCTTCGTGAAATGCGGTAGCGTCCGATGGCGGAAGCCGAACGGTATACGTCGCCCTTCCACGCTCTGCTGCCCCACACAAACCGACATCTGCGAGATGTTGATATAAGAACCCTTCGAACCGGCCGTCACCATCTGTTTGACGTTGTTGTCCTCCTTGAGATTCTTCTGAGCATATTGACCCGAGTCATCACGAGCGCGGTTAAGCTCTCGCTCGACTTTGCTCTCGAAAGATTCTCGGATAGTCATACCGGGCATGGGCTTGAGCCGGTCATGGTATGCATCTTCGATGATCTCTGCGACCTGCTGCTTCTTCTCGCCAATCCGCTGCGTGATGAAGCTCATGACTTTGGGACCAGCGATCGTATCACCGATACCGATACTGAAGCCGTTGTGGAAAAGCCAGAAATTGACGACCATTTGGATACCGGTGAATAGTTGACGTGTGGCTTCGGGCCCCTTTTCACGGAAGACGACATGTACGAGACCACCTTGTGTCGCTCCAACAGTCTTCTTGTCAACGATCCCGAAGAGGATCTCGCCGTTGTCTATCGTCATGCCGTCGTCAAAGACAGGGTTAGCGGACTTCGGTTCAGGAGCACGGTGGATGTTGATTCCTCGGGGAATGACCATGCTCAAGATCTGTTTCCCCGTCCAGAGCGGCTTCGGCTTTATGATTGCAGGCGTTGGAACGTGACCGTCCCAGTCAGGGATCCAAAGCAGGATGTTTTGAACGTGATTCCAGTCCAGGAATGTGTCCCGGAGGGTGAATTTACGGATACCGCACAGCGTGTCCTGTACGATACCCATAACGGGCTTGTTGGCCTGGGGCGATATGATCTACGGATTATTAGCAACCACGTTCGATGAAACGGCAAATCTAGCACTGACCTGGCGTGGAACCCATGCGATTTGGCTCAGCTCAGCACGGGTTTCTTCGGACTGTGGAATGCTGAAGCAGGCACCCGTCAAGAAAGCACCACCGAATGGGTTCAAGTGGACTTACTGCATGTTCATTTCGTCACCATCGAAGTCGGCGTTATAAGGGGGCGTGACAGACAAGTTGAGGCGGAATGCTATGGATTGAGCAGTCAGCCATACCATCCTTCTAAGGCAGAACCCGAAGAAAATGAAACGCACTCGAGTAGGGCATCAACTTCACTCGATGACTCATCATACTCATCTTGTGCAAACTTGGTTGCCGATTGAAAAGAACGAAGCTAGCGGCCGTCGCGTTAAACCAACTTGACCTACGGCACGGCAGTGAGACAACTTACTCTCCATCCTTGAGATGGCGTTCAACAATCCAACCGTATTGAAGAAAGGCGTCGGCACGTTTGTTATACCTCAAGTCTATTCGCTCCCCGGTATCCCGAACAACATATCTGGCACCAGGATACGTTGAAGGGCCATTCCGCACGAGTTCCTGTAGGTAGGCGATGTTGTATGGCGTCACTAAACAGCAGATATTAATCCCCTGAAGACTTCTTGTAGTGACGGGAATACGCACCTCGTTCGGGATACGTCAGGTTCATAGCGATACTCCTCGGCACACCAACTTCATCAAGCTCGAGATTTGGGTCCCCGGTAATGACCGTCCGCGCCGAGAAGTCCACACGCTTCCCCATGAGGTTGCCACGGAGACGACCCTCCTTCCCCTTGAGACGCGCACGAATGGCTTTCACCGGACGACCACTCTTTTGCAGCGCTTGCGGAATACCGGCGATATCGTTATCCATATAGGTAGCAACGTGGAACTTCCGAAAACATCAGCACCGCAAGATGGAAGACCGATGGAAACTACCTATCGTACTCACCTGCAACAGCTGCTCGAACTCTGTGATGACATGCGCAGGAGCGCCCTCCTGCTCACAACGCCTGACGTTCGCGGAAGCCTTGATAATATCTCCGAGCTTGTACGTCAAATCATCCTCACTCCTCATGGCACCTCCATCAACCGCGATACTGGGGCGAACGGGAGGCGGAGGGACAGGCATGACAGTCAGGATCATCCATTCTGGTCTTGCGTATTCGTCGGAAAGCCCGATGAGGTGGAGATCCGAATCGGACATCTTCTTGAACGTAGTGTACACTTCGGACGGCGTAAACAACCGTTTATCAGGTTGCAGTGACTTCACGTCCTACAAATGGTGAGCGACCTTCAGTCACCGTCTCGATGTCAGGGCGACGTCGCGGAGACAAACCTCATCTTCGTCCTTGGGCTTCTTATACTGAACAAATAATTTGAGACCTTCCTTTCGGATGAGTGGTTGCACGTGACCGCAACCACCGTGCCCTTTCTTAGGCTCCTCAGCGTCTCCCTCGGCACCCTCTTCCTTTGGGTCGTCGGTTTCACAAACCATTTTCGTTTTGCAGTGTGCCCAGACGACAGCCATGCGTGCCTTGGGATCGCGAACATGCCGGATCTTGTCGGCGAAGTTGGGGTCGGACTAGTAGTGGAACGAAAATGGGCATTGAAGAAAAGATGAAGACGTCAGCATACAAGTTGACGACAAGGCGATACACGCGAGAAGGCTACATGTACAATGAAAGCGTCACAAGGAGGCAGCCTAGGGCACATAGGCACCGCCTCAGATGCGTCACAGGGGAGACGGCGGCGTATGAGCCAGGACCGTTGAGTGTGCCGTTAGCACATCAAGCGGATCACTGACTGATTTCGCACTCCTCGTTCAGCGCCCCATTTCACCGCGCACCTCGTGTCCAACCAACGCTGGGCGCTTGCAATGGCTCGCGGCGATCAAGCGACCGAAAACGCGCGTTAGCCACGCCACAGCAGGCCAAACGCCCCGATACATCGAGGGTTACCGTGGTGCGGGTTTGGGGTTCTCCAATGGATTATGGAGAGAGCCCCCAGAAAATTGGGAGGTGGGGTGCGAAACGAGTAGAGTTAGATGCGACTCACGATATCAGCTTTGAGTTTTCCACAATTTACACAAATGCACTCCAAAATCTTTTTCACTTTGACGATGAAGCCTTGGAGAAGAAGGTTACTCGGCGAGGACACGAGGTGGTGTGGGTTAGAACGTACCGGGATGAAAGACTGGTCTTGCGAGCTCAATATGGCCGAAGTGACCCGGACACTCTGACATGCCCTCTCCACACGTCTGACATTTAAAATTTCTGTCGATTGTGCCCATGCGTGGATCCATCAAACCGCCAAGTTTGGGTCTGTGGGTTGTCTCGTCCATGACTTCTGGATGCTCGATTTTTGCGACGGAATAGGCTTTCTGTAGAATAGGAGAAAGATTGGATGAAAAGACATAAATGTGGATGGCATGGCTCGTACGATTTCCTCTGGAGAAAGAATGCCAAATTGGACTTCCTTGACCTTGCGGATTGGAGCCGCAGAATACGCGAACTGATGACCGAGCATGGCTAGTGCTGGTGAGGGAACGAAAGACGACGGTTGAGAACAAACCTGCGAATGAGTCGCTCGTTCAATCTCCGACACAAGCCGGGCCCGACGCGTCACACCAGGTCACACACAAAGTCACAGCATGTCACTACCACAGACCACGATGACGAACACCGACGTCCTCGAACCAGACACTGTTCCCCAGCGCGGACTTGTCGGCCGTCACAAACCGATGGAGCCTCCAACCCCACGTGGCTCTCTCCTCGGTCTCGACCGTCTCGCTCAAGAGAAAAGGGACGAGGGACCAAGGAAGAAGCCGAGATTGGATGATGCTGTATTCAAACGTATGCACGAGTAGTCTTGGATAATTTACATCCTAATTTATCGCATGCAGTTCCGACTCTCCCTTCGAGAGGCAGTACTTCCAGGCACCGAGGCGAAGAGACACCTTCAAATCCAGGCGGTCTCTCCGACCTCGCCCGCCAAAGACTGGAGGAACATAGAAAGAACAGGGATAAACAACGAGGTAAACAATTCGCTTCTACTCTGCCGAGCTCTATTGCTCAGCTGCATCAGAGGGTTTTGCCGTGGTGCACGAACGCACCGTCGATGGTCCAAAGGGACTCGGTGACTACAAGCGCCGCTCCAATAGAGCATCCGGAGGGAGGTACAATGCACAAAGAGACCGTGGTTGGACGCCGCAAAGTCCACGAGGCAGTCGTGACCGTGACGCACCCAGCGTTCGTGTACCCAACGTCGGCTGGGAATCGACTCCAAGACAAAGTAGGGGTGGGGAAGGTTCTGGCTGGGGCGTTGCGAGAAATAGGGCGTGGGATGCACCAACACCCAGAGTACCTCGAGGTGTTAGTCCTGATGATGAGGTTTTGGGTGTAGACACGAGGGAATGGGAGGAAGAGCAAGTCAGATTAGACCGCGAGTGGTATAGTGGTGCTGAAGAAGGTGGTGTCGCTGGCGACGATGAACACAACCCCCTGGCCCAGTACGAGGATCTCAGCATCATCAAAGAAGTTGAAATCGCCATTAAATCAAGGGTAAGTTTCCCCCCTCTGTTGTGGTAGATCCCTCCTCACTCAGAGATGCAGAAGAAAATTTCGGCAAGGCAAGCACAATATGTGAGTCATGGGTTCCGTTCTCTCATAACATTATTTACTGAGTCGACATCTAGAATGCTGACAACGACTTATGGGAAGCAAACCGAATGGTCACGTCTGGTGTTGCCACTCGCAAAGAGCTTGACCTCGATTTCGAAGACGAGTCAGAGTCAACCGTCCATGTGATGGTTCACGATCTCAAGCCCCCATTCTTGGATGGCAAGACAATTTTCACGAAGCAGCTGGAACCTATCAACCCCATTCGGGATCCAACGAGCGACATGGCCATCTTCTCCAAGAAAGGCAGCAACTTGGTTAAGGAGAAACGGGAACAAGCCGAACGCGCGAAAGCCGCTGCCAAGCTTGCCTCTTTGGGAGGCACGTCCTTGGGAAATATCATGGGTGTAAAGGACGAGGAAGCCGAGGGTGAAGGTGAAGGTGCGTTTGTAGCTTGGAATTTACTCCCCTTCGCCGAGTTGGACATTCACGCAGCCCCTTGTATTTCCAACGTTTTCAGAAGAGCACCCGGCCTCTGGAGAAAAGGAATACAAAGGAGATTCGAAATTTGCTAGTCATCTCAAAACAACCGCGAGTGTCAGCTCGTTTGCGAAGAGCAGGACGCTGAAAGAACAAAGGGAATATCTCCCTGCCTTTGCATGCCGAGAGGAACTCCTCAAAATTATCCGGGAGAACCAAGGTGAGTGTTGCGTGACTCCGGTGGTGCGTCATAGGACTCAACGAACAATCTAGTCGTTATCGTTGTCGGTGAGACTGGGTCTGGTAAGACTACCCAAGTGGCACAATATCTTTATGAGGATGGCTTTTCCTCGTTCGGTATCATTGGTTGCACTCAACCTCGTCGTGTCGCTGCAATGTCTGTCGCAAAACGTGTCTCCGAAGAGATAGAGGTATGTGACATATCACTGGCATTCTGTTATTCCTAACACTGTCGCAGTGCAAACTGGGCGGTCTAGTCGGTTATGCGATACGTTTCGAAGATTGTACCTCGTCGGAGACAAAGATCAAATGTGAGCATCCCCGAGTTTCCCTAGGTCCGGATTCGGCTGACATGACTACCCTATAGATATGACAGACGGTGTGCTTCAGCGAGAGTCATTAAATGAAGGCGACCTGGACCGGTATAGCGTAATCATTCTGGATGAAGCCCATGAGCGATCCCTGAGCACTGATGTTCTCATGGGTCTTCTGAGGAAGAGTAAGTCTCGCAATATCATGAAGTCACAGGTGTTTGCTAAGGAATTTTACCAGTCCTGTCACGACGTCGCGATCTCAAGCTTATCGTCACATCCGCAACGATGAACGCCGAGAAGGTGAGATCTAATGAAACCGTTTGATGTCGATGGGCCCTCATTGAACCATTGCAATAGTTCTCCGCTTTTTATGGGAATGCCCCAACATACACCATACCTGGTCGTACCTTCCCTGTTGAGATATTCCATTCAAAGTCTCCTTGTGAAGACTATGTCGACAGTGCCGTGAAACAAGTTCTTCAAATCCATCTCTCATTGCCCCCCGGCGATATCCTTGTCTTCATGACTGGTCAAGAAGATATAGAAGTTACCTGCCAGGTCATAGATGGTAAGTTTTCAGCCTCGTCTGGTAATTATCCACTTACGTTCGTCTTCAGAGAGGCTCGCGCAATTGGATGAACCTCAGCCTTTGGCGGTACTGCCGATTTACTCCCAAATGCCCGCTGACTTGCAGGCACGAATCTTTGAGCCCACGAGTGATGGTCGCAGAAAAGTCATTGTTGCCACGAACATCGCGGAAACATCGTTGACAGGTGAGGTATCCATATGTTGTCCTACCTTGCTATCGCTGACGAGGTTTCAGTCGACGGTATCCACTATGTAGTGGATTCAGGATACTCGAAACTCAAGGTTTACAACCCGAAAGTTGGTATGGACTCTCTTCAAATTACACCTGTCAGCCAAGCGAATGCAAATCAGCGTACGGGTCGTGCGGGTAGAACCGGTAGCGGGTAAGATGGTCATAATCCAGATGCTCTGAACGAGTTTCTGACGATCCTTGTTTAGCTTCTGCTACCGCTTGTATACAGAAATGGGGTACAGAAACGAAATGTTCGCTAGCACTATACCTGAGATTCAGCGCACCAACTTGGCTAACACCGTGTTGCTGCTGAAGTCGCTGGGTGTCAAGAATTTGTTGGAGTTCGATTTCATGGACCCTCCACCACAGGTGAGCTGGACACGGTCGATTGGACCGTAACGTCAAGCTGACAGATTATAGGCGAACATCATCAACTCGATGTACCAACTTTGGGTCCTTGGAGCACTCGACAACGTCGGAGATCTGACTCCGGTTGGACGGAAGATGTCTGATTTCCCCATGGAACCATCGATGGCGAAGATGCTGATCGCATCCGTGGAATACAGATGTTCTGCTGAGATGCTCACCATCGTATCCATGCTCTCAGTACCCAGCGTTTTCTACCGACCCAAGGAACGGATGGAAGAGGCGGACGCTACACGGGAAAAGTTCAACGTGCCAGAAAGTGACCATCTAAGTCTTCTAAACGTCTTCAATCAATGGAAGAGTCACAAGTACGTCGACGTCGGATATCTGTTATGTATCCACTCACAGGCTGGCAGTTTCCGAGATGATTGGGCATCGCGCCACTTCTTGCACCCCAAGCTCCTCCGAAAAGCGAGAGAAGTTCGTGCGCAACTCGAGGACATCATGAAGTTTCAAAAGATGGAGTTGATATCCTGCGGGACCGATTTTGACATCGTGAGGTATGTGTCTCTTTGCTCAAAGTCTCGAATCTGGTTCAAACAAGCATTGCAGGAGGGCAATCACTGCTGGGTATTTCCACCAAGCCGCTCGTGTCAAGGGTATCGGGGAGTATGTGAATATTCGCACTGGGTTACCGACCCACCTACACCCTACGAGTGCGCTGTATGGGTTGGGATGTAAGTACTATTCTACACTCGGTGTACCGAAGCTCATTTTCGTCTTCAGACACACCAGCTTATGTTGTATATCATGAATTGATACTCACCTCCAAGGAGTACATGACGCAGGTCACGGCTGTTGATCCGTACTGGTTAGGTGGGGTTGTTACTTTCTGAAGAATTTCTCGTCATGCTCACCGTGGACTCATAGCTGAGCTGGGATCTGTATTCTTTTCCGTTCGGGAGAAGAACTTTGACGACGGTAGTTCAAGACGGAAAGCTGACAAGGAATTCTCCAAGAAAGCAGAGTTGGAGAACCAGATCAAGAAGCAGAGAGAAGAGTGAGTCTTGTCATCATCTTGGGAAGATATCAGGACAACTGACAACGAATTCAATCATTCGCCAGGGTTGCCCAGCAGGAATCAGAGAAAGCCTTGGCTGTCAAGACTACTAGTGCAGGGAGTTCGCAGATTATTATGCCTGGAACGCCCAGACATCCTGGTCCTCGTGTTGGGCAGACACCTCGTCGGCGGGTGGGGATATGAGTTGATTTGCTGAGTGCTATACATGATATATGTATATGAGGCGTAATGAGGGACTGGCAATACACACTCGTATCATCGTCGATTGCCTCCGGCGGGTCCGATTGCCCGACGGTGCCTCTGAGGATCTGACCAAGATCTGACAGCTCGTGCGAGGATCTCTAGCTTATTGTAAATCAAGCATCGTTACCGCGTAGATGTATTCCCGAACTCTGACGAGCGTCCAAATATAATTGTACTACTATTCACTTTCAACATGCCCACCTCGCTGAAGTGATATGGATGCGAGTCATACGGCATTCGAGCACAAGTCTAGCGAAGGCAGACTTCTACATTCCTCCCCGCTGGAGACCCTCGTTCGCCGTACATCATCTCGCCGCCAGCAGATGAAACAGCCGACCCACCCAAGCTGGCAGGTTGGTAGTATCATACCCCCGTCCCTCCAGCCTGGTTTTCACGATCACATTCACGCTCCTCGGCCTCAGTATGCGATATCACAACCCAGACCACCATTCGCCAGCCAACCCGCGGGGCCGGAGTCCCCATTGTTACACACAAACTTCCGGAGTTCGACAGCAAGCGCTACAAGTGCGTTGAATGCGAGCCGAAATCCCAAGTCTTCCTTTTCACTCAGTGCCAACGATTGTGAACCAGTTCAACCAGATGATCATGGCTATCCTGAGGCCGACATATATGGTCAACGACAGGTCCCTCAGGCTGAGGAACGTCCCCGCTATCCTCGTGCATTACCCCCTCCTGCTCAACCTAGCTTTCAAACTAACTCATGGCCACAAACCGTTGGGCCCACGCAGCCGGTAACTTCGAATTACGCTAACCTCCAAGACTCCATGAAGCCGTCACCGTCACCACTGCCAACCGTCATTGTCTCTTCCCCACAGGATGCTCCACGAGTGACGTCTCGACCTTTGCGTCAACCGATAGTTTCTCAGAGTGGTTCACCGCGACTGAACTTCTCAAGACCAGGTCGACCGCCTATCCTGTCGTCCGAAGAACAGAAACGTCAGGTCTTGGATCGCAATGCTCATAGGACATACTCCCCGAGGACTGGTCCCAGCCTGATGTCCGTCACTGCTGTTACGCCTTTGACGGGTGTGTATCCCGACAATCTCCTCACGCCAGGCCCTTACGCGCCCGGTGAGATGAATACCTCCTTGTTTTCGTCGCTGTCGCCATCACCATCGTATCTTCACCCTCACGGTGCCCGTTCGTCTCCCTCGCTCGCTTCCCCAAGTCACGTCGCACTACCTTCGCACCCACCTTCGATAAGAGCCGGTTCACCCGCTAGCATATACACCAATTCGTATTCCTTCTATCAGTTCGATAGTCCTTTACCTTCACCGGCGCCCCAAGGCTCTCGGTTTACTCCGAACGCTTCACCAGGCACTAGCCGATCTTCGCCTGCTCAAAATGAAACTCCCTACGAATACCTACAATTAGGAATCAAGTACCACCAAGCGAATCAATTGAAAGATTCGGCCATTTATTTCGAGAAAAGTGCGACGGAGCAGGGGGGATGTGGAGTCGGGATGTTGATGTGGGGGCTTGCGCTGAGACATGGGTGGGGATGCGAGAAGAATGAGAAGAGTGGGTTCAAGTGGTTGACGAAGGCGGCGGAAGCAGCGGTGGATGATCTTGAGAAAGCAAAGAGGGGGCTTGACGTGGGAGGTGTCAGAGTGAGTTCTCGGTTAATTTTGAAGCGACGCTCATTTCCTGATCGAACACAGGAAGAGCTCGTGCTTGCTATCTATGAGGTCGGCCAGTGCTTTTTCCAGGGTTGGGGTGTTTCAAAGGATCAAAAGATGGCAGTTGTACGTGCTTGATTGGATTGACTTGAATCTTTCTGAATAGATAGATTGTTTCAGAGCTATTACCGGGTTGCTGCTAACTTGGGAGATGCTGATGCTCAGCAAGATTTAGCATTCTGTTTAGCCAATGGCAAAGGGTGCAAGAAGGACAAGAAAGAGGCTGCGAAGTGGTATCGTGCTGCAGTAAGTTCGAGTTCATGCTACATAGATTAGGACGCTCTCAACGGTTGATCCAAGGTCGCACAAGGTGCTAGCGATGTTGGGATGGCGTGGATCCACAAGGACAAGTACAAAGACTAGCGCCCATAACCACCCCAGGAGCGGCCTCCACTCGGGATGATATGCGACCTTTCTGCAGTTCAGTCATAGAGGACTCCGCGCGCGGCACTGTGGATGATGGCTTTGGAACGCATTTGGGAAATTCTGGTGCATATATACCCCGTGAATATTAGTTGGAGAGATGGAGAAGGATGTCGTTTACTTTTGCGGATTGATTGATCTCATCAGATATAGAGACCCCCGCCGTTTTGATCACGTCTTTTGCCTTGCTCGTTGTGTGAGCGAGAGAGGGCTTCGACTTGACCGATCAATCTCCACGGAACCATCACCTGGCCAACAAATCTGCCCGCAGGTACCCCTGTCCCGAGGATGTACTCTTCGGTATTGACGAGGAGCAAGTTGAGCAGTTGGTCGGTGCCAACGAATGTGCCAATGAACACGCGATTGTCTGAGGTGACGATGCGGAGAGTTTCTTTCAAGAGATTGCGCACAGCAGCGATGGCTGGAGTGTCCTGTGCTGGCGGACTCTGAGTGGGCAAATTCTGAACATCGGATGACGGGGAAGACATATGGATGTGACACGTCACTCGCACGTCACACCGTGGATGACATCGAGATTGTCATGAACCGCTAATGCATTAATGAACCCGTTCGAAAGCATCCCTTCCTTGAAAATGCAAGGCAAGCACAACTCGGCAAACACACACATGTACTCAGTCATCTTGCCAACCTACAACGAGCGCAAGAACCTACCAATCATCGTATGGCTTCTGGCTAAAGTGTTCCAGGAACAGTGCGTTCCCGCCGTCCGTCGCTGACCGTGTACTGAGCTACACGCCGAAGGGTTTAGTGAGCTGGCGTGGGAGATCATCGTGGTAGACGATGCAAGTCCAGATGGCACACAAGAAGTTGCCAAGGAGCTCGCCAAAGCTTATGGGGAAGACAAGATTGTATGTCTGCTCCGTGGTTCCTGCTGCACGCGTTTTCTGACGGGGTGTAGATATTGAAACCACGCGCTGGGAAGCTCGGTCTTGGGTTCGTCTGTTCGTTCTGTCTGTCCGACTTGTAGGGACTAACTAACATTCATGGGCAGCACCGCCTATATCCATGGACTGGAGTTTTGTTCTGGTGACTTTGTCATCATCATGGATGCCGACTTTTCACATCATGTGTGTGTCCTTCCCCTCCAATATGCGGCCCATTCTGACCATAGCTCACTAGCCTAAATTCATACCACAATTCATAAAGTCAGGTTTACGTGTCTAGACGGCGAGAAGTGACTCATGCCCCATTGCAGGTTGCAGCAGGCTTACAATCTTGACATCGTTACCGGCACGCGGTATCGGTCCACGCCGACCCACTCTTTATCTGACGCCCGTCCTGGAGGTGTGCATGGGTGGGACCTCAGGCGGAAACTGGTCTCGAGAGGTGCCAACTTCTTGGCTGCGACCGTGCTTAACCCTGGGGTCAGCGACCTGACGGGCAGTTTCAGGTATGTACGTGTTCTGAACTGATTGTCCGTGACTCAGGCCATATCAGGCTCTACCGCATTCCGGTTCTGCGACACATCATTACGCTCACTCAATCCCGAGGGTATGTGTTCCAGATGGAAATGATGGTACGCGCTCGGGCGCTTGGATACACCGTCGGCGAGGTTCCCATTACTTTCGTGGATCGTATTTTTGGAGAGAGCAAGCTCGGTGCGGACGAGGTGGTCGGATATGCCAAGGGTGTCTGGTCGTTGTTCACCTCGGTGTAGCAGGTTGATGTGGCTGTGCATGGATCCAATGACATCATATTTGTCAGTTTCCCGTTTTGACGTTCTCTAGAGAGGATCTTGTCCGCACGTGGTTTTTCAGCTTGTTGATCCAGTACCACGATGAGCCTTAGACAAGACGTACTTAGATCTCTGACTCTCACAGAACTCGCGGCGGACCGAAAACCTGCTCGCCATTCAGATGAAGACTCGGAAGACGAACTGATCTACGTCGTGAGTTTCCGAACGATTTCCATATGATATCCTCTGACTCACATCAATCAAGGTATCCACTCCCGGAACACCCGCCAGATCCCGTGCACCATCGAGACCAAACTCTCGACCCGTTTCCCCGACTCGCAAGGCGAATCCGCGAAATGGACCTAACTTGACCGTCACATCGCTGTCCAAGCAACCGTCATCGGATCCCCTAAAGGCCTTTCCCACTCAAATCTCCCAGCGCATCTTTCGCTGGCTCTCGGTCTCAGATCTTGCTTCATGCTCCAGAGTTTCACGAAAGTGGAACAAGAGCCAGACGCTCAATTACAGTGAGAGCCCACCCAGCTTCCGTGGACCGATCGCTGATTTTGTGGTCAAGTATGGTTCCAACATTATCGTAAGGAAAATTTCCACGACGAGAGCTTGCCATCAGGCAAGTGGACAAGAAGGGAGTCTAAACAGAACTGGGTTTGTACACTGATCGGTTGTTAGACGTTGATCTAATTCTCAGCAGCGTCTAACATATCTATCAACGAGTGCGAATAAATCACAACCTTCAAGCCCGTTGGAACGGTCTTCACCCTCATGGTCAGGATATCAGACACCTAGAGAAATCAACGAGGAGAAGTGGAAAGTCGAAGAACAAACCAAACCAGGCAAGGCCGAAATGCGAGAAATGTACAAAGAGCTCGGAGGTCGGAAGTCACGCAATAAGACGAAGCTTGGGAGTTCGGGTGGATATAGAGACAAGACTGGCTGGGGTGACAGTGTCGAGGAGTGATCCATTTGTGAGGACATATACAGGCACATATATAGATTCGGGGATGTTTCCAAGGAATGTATTATGAGTGGTCCTGTAACGAATCGCGAAAGGCTAGACGCATGCATTTGATGAAACGGTACACATCTCCGGTCTGATTTAGTTCCTGGAGGAGAATAGGGAGAGTGGGCAAGGGGGGTGTGGTCGTTATCACTAGAGCGATGAATATCAAAAGGGTTCAGTGTCGGGTCGAAGACCAAGAGCTTACCATTATACGACGGTGCAGAGACGTCGAGTACGAAGCTAAACTCCCGGTCAGCATTGCTCTCGCTCACATGCGAGAACCGAATAAGGAGTTGGTCTGCTTCGATTCCTTCAATGTTACACTTTAGCCACGACTCACAAGCTGCGAGCTCTGGCTCGAGCTTTACAGCATGCTCGTCAAGTATATCGCGTTCGCCGTCCTTTTCTGTATGCGGTTCATGAGTGGTGAGTTCAACGATCCACTGAAAGAAAGCAGAATCACCTCGTTGCAAGTTGGAGACCAGAACACGGTACTGACCAATTTCAGAGTCAATGGCTGAACACGTCTCTCTTATAGATGCCAGTTGACGTTTCAGACCAGCGATGGATTGTTCCGCGTCTCGGCTCTCATCCTGCTCCTTCTCAAGTACTGCAATGACTCGTGTGATTGTCCGTTGTAGCGGGTCGAGTAACGTACCAGCTAACAATTCGATCTCTTTCAGCTTGCATTGACTAGTTTCTGCTTCCACTGCCTGGGTTCTCTCTACCAATCTCCTCTTATCAGTTTCTTGAGCGTTTCGGTGTTTCGTGATCTCGGAAATTGCGCGATGGGTGTATTTTGTGACAGCTTTAAGGAAGTTTCCAGTCGATATTTCGTATGCTTGTAACCGAAGGTCTATCTGAGGGTTCGGCTGAGCGAGGATCGACGCGAGGTCGATATGGGTGTGTCGCATGATAGCCCGTTCTGGTGGTTTGCTTCCGCTCGCGCCGAAGCTACGCGTCAGTCACGTGGCCCATGAGACGGCACGTGTAGACCGCGTTCCAATTCATGAACCAAGTTCGAGGACGGGATGTGTATCGCACGTTCACGCCCGTACGACGAGCAAAGTCATATATCATGACAGACGCAAGCAAGGTTTCGGACAAACAATACCGCGATATCCACATGGACACAGCAAAGGGCATCACAATCGGTCTCCGTGACTTCCACATGGGTACAACTGCCAGGGGTGACCACGGTTGGAACAAGGACGTCAGCATGGAGACAAAGAGCGCTACTATCATGAAACAGCCAGGCTTTCAGATCTGGGAAAGAGAGCTCCTGGAGAGCTCGGAAGTAAAGCGGAAGGCGACTATTGCTCAGCTTTGTGCGTTTCCATGCTGTCAGGTTGATGATTACTGATTGATCGATTGTAGACTTTCTCGACTACTACTTTCAAAGCCTCGGATATCTCGCTGCTCGGAAGGATCGCAAGACGCGCTTCGATGCCGATACTGCGAAGCGACAGCTGTCTGCGGCTGAATATTCGAAAGAATTCAAATCTTACTGTGGCCGCGAACGGGTATTGCTCAGGAAGCGTCGCGCAAAGCTTCGATTGGAACAGTTCCATATCATTGCTCAAGTCGGTCAGGGCGGGTATGGTGAAGTCTTCCTCGCACGCAAGCAGGAAACTGGTGAAGTATGTGCCTTGAAGAGAATGAGAAAGCGCACGCTGCACAAGATGGACGAAGTACGTCTCTCGACATCATCTTTGCAACGGCACTCAACGTCATCCGATTCGCTTCAAGGTTCGGCACGTTCTCGTCGAGCGCGATATCTTAACTGCGACTAAGACTCCCTGGCTCGTCCGCTTGCTGTATGCGTTCCAGGATACCCAACACGTTTACCTTGCGATGGAATATGTTCCAGGAGGAGACTTTCGGACGCTCCTGAACAATTCTGGAGTGCTCAAGGAGGAACACGCCAGGTTTTATATCAGCGAAATGTTCGTCGCCGTCAATGAATTGCACAAACTTGGCTATCTCCACCGTGATCTGAAACCAGAGGTTGGTCATCCCATCGACCTCATTGCGTTTGGTTACATCCTTCACAGAACTTTTTGGTCGATGGAACTGGCCACGTCAAGCTCACGGACTTTGGTTTGGCAACTGGAGCCCTCAATCCAAGACGAATCGAATCGCTGAAGATCAAAGTGAGTGCCCGACCGGGTCGTTTCCATGTACATCTAATGTGTTTGTGTAGCTCGACAAAGTCAAAGACAACCAAGTCGTCTATCGATCCACCCTTGAAAGACGCTCCATCTATCGTTCCATTCGGCACGAAGACCCTCGTTACGCAGATTCCATCGTGGGTTCTCCCGATTACATGGCACCGGAGGTCCTACGTGGAAAGCCGTACACATACTCCGTCGACTACTGGTCGCTCGGATGCATCTTCTTCGAGTTCCTAGCTGGTTTCCCGCCTTTTAGTGGCGGTACGCCCGAGGAAACCTGGACAAATCTCAAAAACTGGACGAAGGTGTTACGGAGGCCTGAGTATGACAAGCCTGAGGATCTTATTTTTAATCTCACCGACATCGCATGGGATGCGGTCACAAGGCATGTTGTTGTATCGGTTGCACGTTTCTTTACTTGACATAGCTTTCAGGCTGATCTCACACGCGAGTGTTCGTTACGCGACACTAGCACAAGTGATGAATCATCCGTTCTTTGATGGCATGAAGTGGGATAATCTACGCTCAACCAGAGCTCCATTCGTTCCCGCCCTGGACTCCGAAATTGACACAGGATACTATGATGACTTCACCTCCCCCGAAGATATGGCCAAATATGCGGAGGTGAAAGACAAGCAAAAGAATGTAGAGAAGGTGAAGGACAAAGATGACCCACAGTCAAGAGGGGTTTGGGTGGGTTTTACGTTTGGTAAAAATGGACCGAGCAACAGGCTGTTGGTTGCTTTGGAGGAAGGTAAAGGTGATGCTGCTACCCTAGCTACTATATTTTAGCAATGCTTTAGTAAACAAGGGCTACTATGGTGCCATCTTAGAGCACTTTTCAACTTTCCCATGACCTCTTCTTTTCTTGGCAGAAAAAAATGGCCTCATCTTAGATTGTCCATCTGTGGATTTCAAGATTTTAGGGGAGTCTCTTGGACACTGCTAGAACCTGGCAGGGTTCGAAACCTGAACTGAGTCCATTAGTATCAGGAACATTACCCAAGTCAAATTAAATTCATGTGAAAAATGTATAGTTTCTTTGCAGTAGGGTACAGTTGATAAGTCATCACTTGCACACAGCTGTTAATAACTTGTTATTAACAGGCTATTAACATATTGTTGTTCAGAGGGAGCTTTTGGGCTGTTAGAAATTGTTACAAAGTTGACTCAGGTACATGGTCTCAGAAAAGATCACAAATTATTGAGAATATGTCAGAGGAAAGTTGAGCCTTCTGTCTGAACATTCAAACATGCAATACTGCAGATGTACTCCCTGCTCCTGAATCTTTCTCTGTTATGAACAGAGTTCAATTACCACTCAGCGGAGACTCTAAGTGCTCTAAGCTTATAGGAAGAGGGTAGATGGAGTGAGTGCCAAAACTTGGAAGTCATAAGACAACAGATAGATTAGGCTGGTGTGTGCGATAGATACATGAGGTTTATATAGATATCAGAGTATGCACACAGACCAGCAGCCAAATATAGATAAGACAAAAGAATGGATATAAAAGGAAGAAGTGTGTTATAGTATTTAAAAACTTTTAATCTTTTGCCATACGAACGATGTAAAGATGATAGAAGCCCTGGGGTGCAGGACTTCGAGAATGATAAGAAGGGAACGAATGGTTCGTCCCAAAGGGATGCTGTCGAGAAGACAAGTGATAGGGAGTTGAGGAAAGGCCAAAGGTCCCTTGATACATTCAAGGATAGTCTCCCGAAGAGTCCCTAGGGGTCCGATGATAGACCCGATGGTAGGGAAGGAAGGAGGAGATGCGGATAATGCGTAGGATAGATCGTAAACTTCGAGTATGACTGCACTTGTTCGGATGGACGGACGATTTCTTAGACTTTAGACGTGATGTGGAGGAAGGAAAAGTGCTTTATTTGTGCCTGAGTACAGGCTTTTATAGCTCGGGTGTAACCCGAGACGTACAGAATGAAGGTGAGGAAAGATAGGTAGAGTCCGACGATAGTCCGATACAATCATAGCTCGCAGTCACCAGTATTGCGTCGTAGGTAGAGAAATAAGATAAAAGGAAAGTAAAAGAAACACGTACCAACTGATCCTGGACGACTGGAACTCGAAGACTCGGACCCGATGATAGTAGGACTCGGACCCGACGGTGATATGACTCGGACCCGACGGTGATATGACTCGGACCCGACGGTGATATGACTCGGGTGGTAAGGGACGCAACGATCGGGCTAGCTCGGGTGTGGACGTGGACGTTCGGAAGAAGATAGGATGACTGAGGATAGAGAGGTGTATGATGAAGTGAGTTGTTGGGATCGTTGAAAGTGGTATGGAGTGCGTATGTGAGCTCAGAGAACTTGTGCTCCTTACATCCGCAGGGGACTTTGCTTTCGACTGTCCTCAGTCGAAGGTGAGGCGCTTAGTCAGCGCCACGTGTCGCGCAAGCGAGTCTGCATAAAAATCGCGTTGCTCCTCGCATCTCCCTTCGTTCTCTCTTCATCTTTGTAGAACTAAGACAAGTTAAGCTAAATATAGCTAGCTGTCAGTATGAGAGGAAATGCCGTGACAGATAACGCACCTCAGTCATCTATGAGACGGACTGAGGAAAACGCGTACGTGGTCAAGAATCAACAAGAAGCGATCACGTGAGTGCCAAATACTACACAACAAGAATGCTAAGAGTGATGAGCTGTACAAGATATCAAGGTGCATAGGGTAATGCCAACACACCCCCTCAGCGAGACACCATGGACAGAGCGGTGCGGTGAGCCATGATTGTCACGAGGTATAGCAAAGGAACGTCTGGGTATAAGCAAAACAGACGGAACGAAATATTGGGGCTTATCAAAAGGTTTGGTACTCCGGCATTGTTCGTAACGATCAATCCGTACGACGTAGGTAATCCTTTACTTGGCGGTCTGAAAGATATAGATCCAGTTCAATGGAGGTCCATGTCGTCCAAGGACCGTGCCGTATTCATAGCTGTAAATCCTGCATTGGCCGCCCAATTTTTTGACAATGTGATGACAAATTTTCTCCACATCATAGTTAAAGCAGGTGACTGTCAGCCAGGCTTATTTGGGAAATGTATTGCTCACTATGGCATGATTGAGGCTCAAGGCAGAGGTTCTTTACATTGTCATTTATTACTCTGGCTGAAAGGTTGTCCCAATCCGCAAGCAATGAAAGATTTGATGGATATCCAGCCTGATTTCAAGCTGGATGTCATTCGTTGGTTAGAAAGTGTAATAAAATGTGAACTACCTGGCCAAACAGAGATAAGTACACCATTGGAGTCTCGGAGACCTGCAAGTTCGGATATCACGTACGACCCTCGCATTGAGCAAGCTCCTCAGCGGTCGAAGATGTCATCGAATGAATTCAAGATTGCCTTTCGCGAATTTCTTTCACCGCTCATGGAGGCTTGCAATTTGGCATGAACATTCAGATACTTGTTGGAAATATTTAAAACCCGGGGAACTGCGCGACGATGTACATTGCCGCATGCGTATGGATGGCCAAACACGACCGAATACAGAAATAGATTCCGAAACGTTCGCTAGCAAATTGCGTCGTCTTCATCCTTGGATAAATAACTATAACGATGTCGTTATGTATCTGTTGCAGTGTAATATGGACATTAAATTTATAGGATCTGGTCCCGAAGCTAAGGCTCTAGTGTATTATATTACAGATTATATTACGAAGAACAGTCTCAGTGTACATGCTGGACTAGACGCGATCAAATATGCTGTGCGACGCAATGAATCGTTTGATAAGGATATACTTGGGTTAGATTCGCGAGCTAAAGACAAAAGTCTGTTCGTGAAGTCTGTTAATGCTTTGATGGCAAGACAAGAATTGTCGCACCAGCAGGTCATGTCTTACCTTGTGGGTGGTGGTGACCATTACACAAGTCATACATTCCAAACTTTGAACTGGCGACACATTAATAACTACGTGCACTCGCACGATCAGTCAGTCAATACCATAGAAAATTCGGATCATCACGTACAGGAGGAGGATGTGTTGTTTGCGGTCGACCGCGGTGAACTGACGGCGGATGACTTTTTAACAGATTACCTTTTTTGTCCTGAATCAGATGTGTTTGCATCCCTGTCTATATGGCGATTTTCAGAAGTGACGGAGAAAATTAGAGTGTCTGCTGAGAAAGCTCGAGTAGAATCAGCTGAATCTCGCCATATTGAATGTTGTGATGAAGGGAAAAGTGACGATGTACGTTGACGGGGAAGAATTGCCAACGAACGTGGCGAGTTTACCGCAGGTCATCCTCGACGACATACGTCCTTGTTGCAGTTCCGTTCGGAACCACGCATAGTAGTACTAATCGCAAAGAGGATTTCGATAAGACCCGTTGGTAGTATCGATGAAGAAGTATGGTATAGAACTATGTTAGTTCTGTTCAAGCCTTGGAGACTTCTGAGTGACCTTAAATCAATTGACGAAACTTGGTCGAGTGCCTACGATTCTTATATTTTCGATCGGTCAGACTTGGAAGTGATCCAGAACATGTGTGTGGAAAATTAAATGTAAAGAGGCTAGAGACTACATGAGCAGCGAACGACTCGCGCGAATGGTAACTACCTTGACGTTCAATGTTGACAGAGGAGTCAACGAACCTGATTTAGATAGTTTAGAAGTGTCGCTCTCGCAATATGTTCACGGCGCAGATGAGCATGAGACCATGGACGACTTACTTTCCAGCAATTTGTCTACTTTACCTATATCCTCCACGGCTGAGGATGTAATCGCTACCCTCGATCGAGCGAATAAGTTTGATATTTCTCTGATGGAATTTACCGCAACAGTGTTGAACTTCGGATCGACGTTATTATTGGACGAAGATCCTGCCACTCTTAAGGCGTTTAAAGACCACATGATGAATCTGCGTAAGCATAAGCGTCCACTTATTGATGATTTCGACGATAACGTTGACCGTCCGCCTGCCAATCGCAGTAGACCGAACATTCCGGCCTCAACACGTGTAACGGCGCTTGTTGCACGCGAAGCAACTGATGCTCGATCGAATAATACGCTACTTACAGATACCGCTAACGTCAACGAAGTTCTGTTGGATGAAGTTATCCAAAAATTTTCTATGCATGAAAACGAAGAGCAAGAGCGAGCGTTCCGAATAGTTGGTGAACATTTCTTATCGAATTCACTTGACCAATTGATCTTTCATATCGCAGGTAAAAGTCATGTTATAAATGCTATTCGAGATCTTTTCGATCAAACTCATGCCGCGAAACATTTACAAGTTACGGCGCTGACAGGATGTGCTGCTGTTCTAATTCGAGGTAGCACTATCCATTCGTTGACATTTTTACCCAATGGGCGTGGAGCTCCGAACCAAAGTGAGTTAGAGATTATTTGGAAAGATGTGACGTACTTGATCATAGATGAAGTTTCTCTTGTTTCTGCCCGGTTAATGGCAGACATATCTCAATGACTTTGTCTTGCTAAGAGTACGGATCCAGCGGCTGCTCGGAAACCTTTTGGAGGAATTAACATAATCTTCACTGGTGATCTTGGACAACTCAAACCTGTACGTGAACTTGCGTTGTTCAGTCACCAACTTGTCAGTCGTCTTTCCCCAAATGTGGCTCAGTCAGAAGACGGACAACAAGCTCTCTTTGGGGCTTACATGTGGTCATTAGTAGACAAGGTAGTAATGCTGGAAAGAAATATCCGTGCATTGAATGATCCTTGTTTCGTGAACTTACTGTCGCGTGTACGTCTCGGTGAAGCATGGAATGGCGTAAAACCTATGACAAGTATGCAACAAGGGTCTGGTGAGAACTATACTGAATCTGATTATGATATTCTATGTGCACGAACTTTGCAAAGCATCGAAGTTCACGATCCAGCTCAACTGCATCGCTTCGTTAATTCGCCGATCATCGTTTCACAAAAGCATGTTTGCGACGCTATCAATTTCCGTAAATCAAAGGCTGTCGCTAAATCATTGAAGGTAGATCTACATGTCTATTGTTCATGTGATACGTACAAGAAGACTGCATTACCTTGCCATCTACAGAAAATATTGTGGTCACTCGATACCAGCAAGACCGACGACGCTTTCGGTTTATTGCCGTTATTTGAAGGAATGAAAGTTATGTTTACGGAGAACCTGGCTATACATAACTCTATCGTAAATGGTATGGAAGGTGTAGTGGAACGAATAGTATATTCTCTAGATAAAAAGGCAATCGGTATGAAGATTGTGTGTACGTTCGGGTTGATAAATGTAACATTAATATAGTACCTGACCAGCCTGACATTGTACCAGTTTTTCCATCTAGTAGTACATTCAAGTATACGGATGATCAATGTTTGTATTCTGTGCGTCGCTCGCAATTACCTCTGTTACCGGCGTATGCGCTCACTGATTACAAATCTCAAGGTCGGTCAATACAAGGAGTAATCATCGACATTACCAACTGTCGCTCGCTACAGAGTGTATATGTGATGCTTTCTCGCGCCACGGAACTACGATCTTTATCAATCCTTCGATGGTTTCCTTCGGGAAAGGTATATCAACGGTTGCCAGAAGAATTTCACGTTGAGATGGCTCGCTGGTTAGAATTAAACAATACAACCAAGGAGAGTTTCAAAGCTCGCCATAAAATAGGTAAGATTGCTAAGTGATTGTAAACATACATCTTTACTAAGACACGATGGGCTGCTGCTGATACCTTTCAGAGTGAACTTGAAGTTTAGAGGCTTGAGGTGAAAGAAGTATACGAGATCGAAGTCCTACTAATTGATAACAGGAAACTACCACGATAGATTGTACACGAGTTAATTCCACGATAGATTGTACATGTTGCGTAGGACAGAGTATGTTACTCTTCCCGTCTCTTCTTATTGGCTCGCTCGACAACTATCAAGACAGTTTTGCGGACAAGCTTGGATGGGGAAGCAACTGGGAAGGATGGCGGCGGATTTGTGAATGCAGGAATGGGAAGGTTCGTAAGTATGTGCGAGAATACCCATTTGACATCATCCATCATCTCGCAAACGTCCGCGTAAGATTCGTTTGGGATTCCGACAAACATTGCCTGCCACGCCAGCGCGACGACAACCAGTGTGATCCTGTTTTGCCCTCCTCTGCACAACATTTGCCAGTCAGACGCTCGAGAGGACGTACGAAGACGAGGAAGAGGCCATGACTTGCTGTGCCACGATGGCTGGAGGGTAATCCACCACTTGCGAAACTGATGCACGAACAAATTTATGTCGAGACCGAGGAAGAAATGGTGAGTATGTGGTCGGTGATGCTTCATCCAGACCGCAAATATCTTTGGGCGTGCGTCGCTCGGTAGCATTTCCTGGTACGATAGTTATACTATAGTCAATCCGTTTGAAATGTACGAAAAAAACATACCCTGCCATCGGGGTCTGGAAATTGCAGTCGTTCTTGGATACATATCCATAGGCAAACTATATAATTAAATTTACGGTTCCAATCGATGGTCAGAAAGAACTTCAGTTCTTTCTTAAACTACTTCACACAGTATGCGGACGTCACTGCACGAAGTCCTTCCTCAGTTAGATGAAAACTGTCCGTAGACTTTAAGATGTTGCTATGCAAACATATGTTCAGTAGACTGCCATGACGGAAAGTATTTCCTTACGATAGAAATACTTGTTTGATAGTAGCATCTACATTGGACAGAGAGCCTGTGCGTAGCGTACTTTGTCGTGCATGATGAGCGACGTCAACATACAGGTATTAGAGTATACTTACATTACACTGTTATCGTCGCCATCGGACTCATCAGATCCGCTGGAGTCTAGTGTCGTGATAGGTGGTATGTTGTCCAGATCATATGTCACCGCTGAAATCAATGTGCCATTGAACTCAGATAGTTCGTCAGATGAAGCAAGGGGAATTTGCACGCTTGATAACTGAAGAAGTGTAGGAGAAAGTTGTAGGGAGCCTTCAAGGAAAGTTACTGTATTCAGCCAATCACCATCTGTTTGGACAGCACGGGTAGTAAACGATGTTGTCAAGGGACGTTGGGAGTTCATTGCACACTAAGATGAGTATCTGGGAAATCAGATGGTAAAAACTGACTGACCGTCACCGTCGATTAAGTATTGAAAGAAAACGGCGAGTTCCGTGAGCAAGGCTCATTATGGGCAACTTCTCGACTTCTTGATGCGTAAGGTAAGAAAGAGCGGTCATGCTGACTTGCTGACATGTGGCGATTTGTACATTGTCGTAACGATGAACGAGGTCCGGATTCCACGATATACGACTATGTGAAACCTACATCCTTGTCATAGGTAGAACCTGCTCCCTCCATAGTAACGAACGGTCGCAATGGTTCATACATCCCGTCACACGCCTCACCGCCTAAATGCCATACCACGGCTCTCCTATTTTCAAAACAACTTCGTTCGTCATCCTCCACCCCAGTCATGCCCTTGTACCACCGTAGCTTCAGGTACATGCAACCGTCATCGAAGATTGTCCGCACAGTATGCAGGCAGTGGACACTTACCTTACATCGATGAGTTGTGCCTGATTCGACTGGGCTAGCAACAACTCGGTATCCCCTCCGGACGTATTTTTGAAGACTGAATTTAACGCTAGGCGGCGGTTTATGCTGAACGAAGCGGACCGGATTAAGCATCGTTAATCCTTCTGTTGTCAGTCGCGGATACGCGCTGAACAACCCTTCTGCACTGATGAGTTCATCACGACAGTGCTATGGAAACGGAAAATAGGATACATCAGAGACATAGACCCAGATTCAATGATGTCGATGCGGTGTGATCCGTTCGTCAACAGCGTGACTCTTCTGATACATGCCATCTTGTCATATTTTGTCGTTTTGAAAGAAGGAGGGTTAACAGGAATATATTCCATTCCTCTCAAACGAGTGACAACGTGGACCGTACGGCAACGAGGGACGTACAAGTCGAGATCGTTGGGCTGCCAGCCTCGAGTAGGGTCGAAGATATATAATGGGACCGAACCAGAAATGATAATGCGGTGCACGCGCATCATGTTGATAAACGCCACGTAGTTGGGAACGAAAGTCTCTGGTACCACGAAAGCGATAGATAACGGCTCGGCGCATATAATGGTAGTTTGCACGTGATGTGGCTCCATATAGTGCTAAGTCGGTGACTGTCAGGTTGGCGAGTATCTTTGTAACTAGCTCTACGGGAAATCTGTCGGTAAGAATTCCATTGCTAGTCTCGATGTATAACAGCTGGAAAAAAAAAAGATTATAAACAGTCAAGGACATCTGAGATGAATCTATCCTCGCCTCTTCCTTAAGGTGGTGTTTAAACGAAGACATTTCTACCGTCGGTTATGTCCAATGCTACATACAGAACGAGTCGGTTAGCACAACACTGTCCTCAAGGTATGCCACTCACTTTACTATCGTCTCGAAGCTCTCAATTTCAGCTGAGCGAACAGGAATGTAAATGGAGTCGGATGTCGTACGTTTTCTCTCAGTTAGATTTCTACTCGCATGTCCACGCATTTGGCTTGGCTTGTAAATTGGTCAGATAGTGAAATTTCAGCACCACAAGCCGTTTTCACTGTGACGATCCTAATCACAAAAAAAAAAAATCAGATTTCCAATGCAAACATGACAAGTAGGAGATCTAAGTGTATTTGGCGACCGATGAACCTGTCAACACACGTAAAGCAATGTTATATCTATCATCGGATGACGTTACGACGATATCTCTCTCCCAGTATTTCTCCATGTCCTTCGTGACTAGTAAGCACAACCGTGGCGATCATTCTTCCTTCTTGTTGTTCATTATACGGTGCAGATGCCGACAAAACCTTCGTGAAAGACCTTTGGGACGTTTTTCTCACGTGTAATCTGCAATTAGACATCAAAGACCCTATGCATGCCGTTCCATATTCGTATGCTGATGTCTGCGACTGGGCGACCGTCTGTCAGAAACCTTTGGTCACCGAGCTCTCTCGCCGTAACATGTTCATTTATAAGGCACCTTTACGCAGCGGAATTAGACACCTCGTGCCGGTAACTGTCCGTTTACAGGGATTTTTGGGAAAACATAACCTCGACATGTTCGGGAACTGGGACCAGTAAGTGAACGACCTTTTAGTCTCCAACTTCCTTATCATCCTTCAAAGGTCATTGGATGGCGTTGTTACGAACGCTCTCTTCTCTTATCCTAATCATGACTACACTTCACTACGAACTCTTTTCACTTTTGACTTAGTCGTTTCTCTTCTCTTTTTCTTATCTTATCTTATCAAGATCTAGTCACGTGACCTCGGTCTAGACTCTTGATTACGATGACTCATTCTTTCTTACTATGCTTACTCATATGCTCAGTCAGCATGACTGCGCATGACTCATACTTATGACTTCTCATGACTCATAGCGACTGCGCATTACTCATCCTTAGCACGTTCGTTTTGCTATTGGCTAGTAGTCACTATGACTCACGGTAGACACAAACATGTACACACAACTCTTGCGCTATATCAACCAGGTCGACCAAGGCTGGTAACCCCAGTCTTGTTCTCCTGGAGTTTCCTCTCTCAAACCTCCTTGCTAAGACCGGGCTCTGAATTGTCTAGTGTAAGTCTTAGCTCTTAATTGAGTTGAGTCGTTTCAGGCGTTCTTAAAGCTACGCAATCTCTGACATTGCATGCTGACGGCAATTTGGATATATGGGAGCCTTACCTCACCGCCATCAACAACATTCGGCAACTTATTCACTCCAAGCTAGGAGGTAACGAAAACGTAACGACCGCAGACGGTCACGCGCTGGTAATGCAACGTCGCGTGTTCACGAAGGTACATCTATTTTATTGTGCACCGTTCGTAATAACCATGACATATAGAACAACCCTTTGCTTAAAAGTGTCGCCAACGCACTAACAGCGGAAGATGATCCAGCGAATCTAGGCGCTTCAGTCACCCCTGATTGGCTCGTTACCGAAAAATTACTCGTTGAAATATTCGTTGGGAATAAGGCTGTGCCTTGTTCTGCGGCCGCACTCGTGGAAGGTGACTTTGTCGATGTTTGAGGTTGGTTTTGACATCGTCATTTGACGGAACAAGCATAGCATTCCGGATGTTCGTGTTCACCTGAGACCAGAACGCATCATACAGTTATGCGCTGCTTCTGATATCATCGAGGTAAGTAATCTACAACGATATGTTCCCTCACTGACGCCAGTACAGTTTGAGCAGATCATTGACAATATACCAGAGTCATCGGTTGAAAATGTTGAGGTACGTCGGTTATGTTACCTTTTGTTATATCCTCCTTTTATTCCTCGCGGACAGTACACTACGAGTCAGTCAGTTATACACCGCGGCGTACAGGGATCAACAGTTGAAAACGATGAGGTACGTCAATTTTCCTTTACTTATTTCGCTCTTTTCATTCGTCCCGCCTACAGTACGCCGCGAGTCGGGTAGCTATCCATGTTGAGGAAGTACAAGAATTGCGCAAGAAAAATTTAACGGTACGTACCGTGCATTTCATACTTCTGCTTAAATTGACTGTTCGCAGCCAAACGAAGTCACCGCTCGAAACGAATCGAAAGTTGACTTGGGCTGTCGTGAAGAGCCGTGTGACGAACGTGAACACAAACGCATGAAATTGTAAGAATTGTTGTGTATTTACGTTGAGAATGTGTTTCTGGTTGTATTTCATATACTAGGCAACTGCCGCCTCAGGGTTACTTATCTCTTGGTTAGCAGGGTTCCCTTGCCGTCAGCTGTATTAAATTTCATATTCTTGGCCTCCTCTAAACGACTGATTCTCAGACATTGCTCTGAACCAGTTCGCAGAACGTATATTGCCTAGCGGGTCGAACAAGTGGTTGGGAATCACGTAAAAGTCACATGACATATGAAAAGTAGGACAATTCCTGCCCGTGAGGGACCTTGCAAGCAAGGTATATAGTGCCTTTCGTTCGTTTCCCCCAACAACAACCCCTGGTTTGACCGAAATGATTGGTACTATGAACACCACTGATGCACTCAAATCAAGCAAGAACGACTGGTTATGACACATTTGTTTTTGCTAATCTCAGACGAGTAGGTTGAAATCCAACCTTTAAAAAACCAATTTGGGTACTAATCCGTTAACGCAGCGTTCGATCATTAACAATTGCGTTTGGCGTTCATGCCCCTTTACACTGCAACAAATCGATCGAATTCTTGGCATCATACAAGATCCGGGATCTCGGACAACGATTTCATTCAAGGCCTTGGCAGTGACGGTCGTAAACTGTCTGAATGTACATTATTCGACACAGAGCCTCCTTCTAGTGTTTCACCAAAGTCACCATGACCATCGTGTTCATCATGCCTGCGAAGAAAAAAAAGGCCGAAAACGACAACGACACTGCAACTCACAATAAACGGGCAAGGTACGTACAATGCGCGAAGTCAGAAGAAGTGCTTGACATACGCTTGCTGGCAGAATGTCCCATCCAGCTTCTCTCCTTTCTGACGAACTTGTCGAGCGAGAAGTCATAAGTCGTTAATGTGTTCTTTCTTACCCAATGTTGACCGTAAGATCAGTCTTCCAGTGTATCTAAGGATAGCGTAGGCACGTTATCTGTCTCCGACGATGCTAAAGAGGCGGACGCCTCTTCCGACACTACTGAGCCACCTGTTGACGTGAAGGTATCGTACTCTGTTCTACGGATACACATGAATACCATCTAACAGCTGACTAGAACGATAACGACACTGACGGATCGTCATCGTTAGGTATGTTTCATACTACTAATGAACCGTACTTTACATATGTTTTTGCATTCTAACGCTCAACTGTAGACAAAGGAAAAAAACGCGAGACCGATGAGAAGATATCCACCTACAGTTATGACAGTAACCCATATGCTGTCGCCGTCCAACCTGAGATATTACTTCAATTTGATGCGTCTACCGTTCTGTAAGTGATCATTGACGACATGAATTGCTACTCAACATTAGCAGACGATGCCTCAAGTTTGAAACGTGCCCTCACGAATATGTCGTCTTACTTGTGCTCCCATCCAGTTTTCGAGCCGGTAACCATATGGGTAATCAGTCGATTGGTCGAAACCGCATTCAAAAAGCACGGTGAACCATTACCCATCTTTGGGGTCGTGATTGTACCGATCACCCAAGGTACATCAACCGAGGCAAAGAAGACCATATGTTCCCTAAGCCATCGAAAACTCAGTATGATCTCAAGTCAATTTACTTCGGTGTTGTCTAATTCATCCCTTAGAATATTCAAACGAATGGGACGACATTAAAGCTACATGCTTTCCCGGAAAATACAGAGAGTTCGGAAAGAAGCAGGTAAGAAATTACCTTTCTTTCTCACCAGTGCTGAAGTCTTGTAGCCGGCGCCGTTCACTGCCGTTTACGACGCACGGGAAATTTTTTCTACTGACAAATCGCAGATAAACAGTTACCCTGCGAAAGACCTGAATCCAGGTGACGTCGTATTACTGGAAGCTCACGTACAAAGGTACCCTTCAGGAAAGACAGAGCAAACAGAGAGAGGTTGGACCAATTGGCGAACTAAGTTTGAGTTGAAGTGTATTTCTCTCGTTCACGCGGGTCATACTGACAAGACGATGTCGGAGACGACTTGGGAGCGCATCGAGATATGATCTTAAATGAACTACCTAACTTTCATTAATTCTATGTACTTTACACGCCTGATATGGACTCGATTTCTTTCAGACTTAACGTTCACCGCACGATGTCGACCGAGAAAGAAGTGACGAACATTGAACGCGACATCAAACATTGATTCCCTGTAAGTATCCCATACTAGACCATACAATCAACTAAACTGTATCTTGGAAGTCCTATGCTACCACGAAACAAGGAATATTGTTCGCCCCACTGTGCGACATGTACCTCCCTGTTCAAGTTCCCGTGATCAACACCGTAACAGACAGACCCTTCGCCAACGTACTCGCTAGACTTTACCTCAATCCGATGCACACAGATAGCACGGATTACGATCTGAACGACGATTCTCCACCAAATTCTCCTGATTTCGATTTCGCACATTGGACGCCTACACAAGAACTCACGGAGCGCCTGAACCCTGCGTTCATCAAAGCCAACGTCGTGCACCATCTGATACTCAACACTGCGAGCGTGCAACTACCACACTCGCTCGTCCTTTTCTTCATAGAACCTGCCACTTGTTACGAACGCTCTCTTCTCTTATCCTAATCATGCCTATACTTCACTACGAACTCTTTTCACTTTTGACTCAGTCGTTTTCTCTTTCTTTTTCTTATCTTATCTTATCAAGATCTAGTCACGTGACCTCGGTCTAGACTCTTGATTGCGATGACTCATTCTTTCTTACTATGCTTACTCATATGCTCAGTCAGCATGACTGCGCATGACTCATACTTATGACTTCTCATGACTCATAGCGACTGCGCATTACTCATCCGCAGCAAGCTCATTTTGCTATTGGCTAGTAGTCACTATGACTCACGGAAGATACAAACATGTACACACAATTCTTGTGCTATATAAACCAGGTCGACCAAGGCTGGTATCCCCAGTCTTGTTCTCCTGGAGTTTCCTCTCTCAAACCTCCTTGCTAAGACCGGGCTCTGAATTGTCTAGTGTAAGTCTTAGCTCTTAATTGAGTTGAGTCGTTTCACCACTTCACGAAACATGAAATGCGTACAAAACTACTGCCTAACGCAACAGATGAAAAAGTCTTTCGGTGAAGAACGATTCGTAGTGCACGGCGGAGTGCTTGTCGTTCAGCTGTCCAACAAAATTCCTGATTGCATAACAGACATATGCATTGAAGACTTCAGTCTGGTAGCATTAGCCGTCGCAGCGTAAGTTAATTAACTCGTTCCGATGATATCGCTAAAACGCTTGAGGAAGTTACTTCCAAACATCTGTCACACCCTAATACAAGCTGTAGGAGCGCTATGTACAAGTCATGCGCATCGTCAGATATGTCACGTCATCAGAGAACTTGCGATAATCAGTCATCACGAATATCGCTGACAAGTAGATAGGTACATAAAAATTTCAATTGGCCTTGTATGTACATATCATCAATTGATCATTGAGATATGGTGACAATGAGAGTGTCGATTGATTAAAAAAAAATGATTGAATGAACCGAACAGATCATTCGTTCGGCCTCGTCAACGCTGCAAACCATCAAGTCAACTCAAGCGGGACACATTCCAAGTATGGGTCAGACTGACACTTGGCATTTCAGTCGATCGAGCAGATAGTAATTGTGTGAAATAGAAAGTCAGCAATGGACAGTCCGCAAAGTCATAGCCCAAAGGAACAAAGAGCAAGTGATAGCAATCATTGAATGCAACTTTGGGGAGAAGCGGGGGTCCCAGGGGATGATCAAGCATTGGCAGCATGGCATTACTAAATTCCTGGAAAGCCTTTCCAATGACGACCGGCAGCAACTAGAGGCTGATGTCAAAGAGTGGAAGGAAGACAAGCCGTCGTCCGAGGTAGAAGCCGAGTACATCCTCTGACTCTCTGATTGATGGGCAGGGATTGACCCCTATGACCAATGTCATCAGTAATGCTGCAAAGAAAGCCCCAAACATGGTCCTTGCGTTTGCAAAGGATATGTGGAAGACCTGTGGAGTGCGGATCATGGTCATGAGCGCATGGAAGGACAAAGACGATGATGTCCTTATTTCTCAGTGTGTTTGCCTTGTCGGCCTCTGTCGATCTCAAGCTAACCATATAAATCAGCTTCGATTATAATGATGAGTTGGACGATGGGCCGCCCTTTGATCATTGGGACAGCATTTGCCCTAAATGGAACAAATAGGCGAACACGGCCTTTGGAGTGAACACCAGGCAAGCCAAAGAAGGAAGTGAAGAGGAGGGATTGATGGAAGCCTCGTCAGGCCGCACTAGAAAGAAGAAGAAGCATGGTGTTGAGGCAATGATAAAGTTGGTCAAGCCTGATTGGACAGCGAATGAGCCTCCAATCATTCCTGATGTCAAGCTGATGAACCTTGACCAGATGAAGGATATGGTGCAAGCCCTTTTCACGGCTCATTACAGTGAGTCGACCGATGTTGAACAGACTTCGGCTGATCAAGTTCACAGGACTAGCTTCAGGTAGCCACAAGGCAAAAGTTCTATTTGGCGAGGTGGCTAAACGACAAACGGCCTTCATCCGCACAGAGTATCTGCCGAAGGGATTTGTCATGATTAATCCATCGAAGATGAGGCAAAAGCAAGTCGAAAGCTTGCTTGGTTTCTGGCAGAGTAGACAGCAGGCCAGGATTGATCTGATATTTGCTTGGCGTCAGGGGATCGAGGGGGATTCAAGCCAACATATGACGACATAAAACGGCTCCCGCGTCGTCAGAGAGCTCCTTCGGCCGAACTGACTGACGATGAATTTGTCTCTATGAAGACTCCCAAGGGCAAGGGGAAAGGGAAGGCACCTGAGGTACCTATCTCTCCTGATGGGTCATTGGCCGAAGATAATGAAAAGGAGGACGAGAACACAAGGAACAATGGTTGATCCATACAGCATTGAAATTGGTGATAAAATACTGATCGGCCGACAGAGTTGCCAGCTATGCATAAACTTCATACTGCATTCCGAAAGACCCCTGCCCCACCCAGCTGGCCTGATATCAAAAATAAACAAGGTGAACCATCCAAGGTTTACGAGGAGCAGTCAGCATCCAAGAAGAAGATAACTCAGGGAACTGACAAGGTAATACCCAACCACGTTGCCTTTGCTGACAAAGTCTAACTCACAGTCCCAGCTAAAGCCAAAGGGAAAACATCAGCCAAAGCACCAGCCACAGACTGAGCCACTCAAGCCTAAGACCAAGGCTAACTCCCAGCCTCCTAAGCCAAGGGCAAAGCAGAAAGCTTCAAAGGGCACTGGAGAGAGTTCAGGTAAGCCGCAGGTGGATGTAACTGTCAGGCCTTCGCCACCTAGGAATCCGAAGGTTTCAAATGAGGGCATGACAATGTCCAAGAGGAAATGGCCTCTAACTGAAGAGGATGGTTCGGCCGCCGATCTGTTGGCTGATGACAGGATCACAAAGAGAGTTCGCAAAGAGCAGGATGCAAGGCAGCCAACCCAAACTAAGGCTAACAAGGTAAGTGGACATAAGTGCATGTCGAGCCATACTGACATAATCCAGAGTGCGGCCGATGACAGATTTGATAAAGTGCCTGAGCCATTGGCTCGCAGGTCAGTGAGACCAAGGAAGATTTCGGCTCGCAAGAATAATGGCGTGGTAACACCTACCAAAAGGTCAAAGAGATTCTAACCTTAGTTTCATCCTTTACATTACTGCTCCCTTATGTGTTTTGAAAATACTTTGGATGAACTCCATCCCAATGTATAAACATTACAATGCGAACTACTATACAATGTATTGCCTGCTACTCCCCAATTTCCATAGGCTCCGATGTATTATCCCCTGAAGCCATCTTGTCACCCGCATCGTCGGCTGACAGAATGTCCTTGGGATCAGGGGTCAGACGAGCTGGCTCAGAAGGACCTTCTGATGGCACCTCAGAGGCTGCATCCAAAGGGCGGTCGGCCTTGGGTACCCCAGCCTCTTGGTCACTCAGACCGACATCGGGTGCTTCAGCCGTTCCATTGGCCATAAAGTCAGCTTCGGAGGTGACAGGTGTGGCCTCTGGGACGATCTCTGTTGCAGGACTTGGTACAGCGGCCGAAGGCGAGCGGGACAAGGGAGATCGAAGAGGAAGGGAAGCCGAGGGAGATGGGTGAGGGTCCCAGATAAATGACGCGGCCGGAGATGAACGACGATCTCCGGCTTGTACTTGCCTAACAGTTTCCAACATCCTGGACATCCCGCTCACCTGCTGGGATACCACCGCCAGGCCTGACTCCAGCTCTGTGAAGCAAGCCTCCATGCCGTCAAACCAAGCGGCTGAAGGGTGAATCAAGCCTTCGAGCCTGAGAGCATACTTCCTCCACTCGGCAAAGTCAGTTGACTCGTTCGAAGGATGAGCGACCGCCAAGACACCGGGAAGGTGCCCTTGCTCCCTGACCACCCTTGAGATTATTTGCTGGAAGGTCGGCACCTCGACGACTGGGGCTAGAGTTTGAAAGTCCAGTTCGGTCCGGTCTTTTTGTGGTTTTTGAAAAGACTGAACCGAGACTGGTTTTTTTGATCCATCAATGTCGGTCCAATTGAACCAAAACCGCAAAAAACTGTTCTTTGGTCTTTTTCGGTCTTTTTCATCGGTTGCTGGTTTTTTGGAGGCTAATGTACTCGTTCCCGTCTACAAATCGATCCCTGGGTCAAGCAAAATGGTTCACACGCTGTGGAGATATGAGCATTTCAAGACGGCATGTTTTTTGTAGTGATACATCAGATAATATCATGTTATGTGTGAAGTCAAGACCAATCATAGACTCAATTCTCGACACATACCAATAAAATATATAAGTATCTGACTCAGAGAGTGTATATACGTGATAGAATGAATTCTATGACATGTTGATCAATATTATCATTAACTAACCTCAATATTTCTCCCAAAATATCACTTAAGGTCCATAATGGTCAGGAAAAATCAGGAAGAATCACCTCAGGCAGCACTTTTTGGCCCCAATAGAGATCTCAAAGACCCATTTTCCTTGTAGGGAACAATGGGTCTCTTAGACCCCACCTCTTTGGAGGCTCTTGCCAGGAATTTCACTCGGGGCCTCTTCGGGGCCTCCCGCGGGCCTCTTGTGAGCCTTGCACGAGCCTCCATCAGCACAGCCACACCGCATTTTTCAGTCCTGGCACTATTATGTTTTTCTTCATTTCTTCATATGTTTTGTGCAATGCATCAATGCTTACATAATCGCTTAGATTGCTCGTTCTCGCGCGCCGCCGGCACTTCCAGAACGCGCACGACATGTCCATTTTGGGACACATAGTTTCAACATACCCTCCCCTCACTTTTCTGCTCAACCACTCGCTTCCCTGCCCCTCAGGGATTGTTCCAATTTATCATACCAGTACTGTACAGTGTTAGTTGGCATTTCCAACCGCTTTACTTGTAATCTTAGACTGTATATAGGTAGATATCTACAACTGTCAGAAAGCCAAAAATGTGTTCGCATTTTTGATTGGCTGGGTAAATATGTTGTAAGACTCGATTCCTAAGTAGTGGATATGTATTGGAACAATATCCTAGCAGCTCAGATAGCAGGGATCTGTCCCTGTGGTGTAGGAGTAGATTTCCCTCCTGCCCCTGAATAACAAAAAAGCGGTTCGCATTTTTGATCAGCCAGGTAGATATGATTTTAAAATTGATACATAGGTATGTCATACATATATCTACAGGATAACAGAAGCTCAGACACCAGGGGACTTCCCCTGGGATGCAGGAACAGATATGATGTACACCCCTATATACTCTGAAGTGGTCAATCCACTGATCTATACATCAGGGCAACTATCTAGGAACCTAGAATACATACATTACACTAGATCCCCAAATATGCGAGAGGCTAGCTTCAGGATTGAGTGCAGGAGAAAGCAAATGTCATCCACAAAGCGTGAGAAAGTGATCAGAAACTCAGGAGACTTGCAAAAACATACCAGGAACACAACAATGTGGAGCTCAGGGTGTGATAATAAGGCCCTCCGGGCGTCCCTGGAACCCCCGCTCGCTTGGTAATCAAAATTTCCACAACAACCAGGAGTACGATTCAATGTACGAAGTTATTTACGACGCCTCTCATTGTCAATCATGAGGTTTTCCGTTCGAGCGGCAGAGTCCACTGCGAGTAGTTAGTTTTGACCTTTGAATTCTATGAAAGTTTGACCTTTGTGTACTGTTTGTGAACGGGCGATAAGCATCGTAATGTCCATCTTGTTCTTGATCTGAATACTTTGAAGGACTAAGTATGTTTATTCAGCGTAGGCTGCACATCGAACAGTTTTATCACGTACGGTCCTGAAGTCCATGATGCCGCATAGCTACGAGGTCGGTGATGGGAGACATGTCGCAAGTGATAATTTACGTTCAATTGTTGAATGTCCTCGCAAGCTTCAATCTGACGTGATTGTTTCCTCTTCGCGTTCGATTTCTGATCTAAAATGGTTGATTTGCTATTAAATAATTGGTCTATCGTATCACCCCCGATTTTTCGAAGTAAGATAAGCAGCTTTGGTATTCTGTTCAATTTCAGTTGAGATTGTACTGTACTTTAGCTTGTCCTCGGCTCGTTTGCAACCTTGTTGTACAACCAGAACATGTATTGCTAGTACATTATTGCAATCAGCATTGCAGTGTTTCAAACACTGAATTGACTCACATGTTTGCGGGTGTTAAAATCCTGAAGTCCAAGTACCTTGACAGACTCAAGGTTAGCCATTCTGGCCCAAATATCCTTTACGATCGACACCTTCTTGGCCTTCTCTGCATTTTTCCAAGGCATGAGAAATCTGTCAAAACAGCCAACTCTTCTTCTGAATATTCTGCCTGCTGCATCTTCGGCTGGTCAGAAGCATTGCCCCCGTCTTTTGCTTGCTCAACATCCTCCTCGTTAGGGCTCTTTTCTTCTGAACCATCCTCTCCCAAAGGATCTATATTATCATCACCTGGTTGGTCCATATCAGCCGGTTCCTCGAATGCGTGATCGCTGGAGGAAAGGTGCTCCATATCATTGGAATGTTCGGCCATTGTTTGGGTGGCAGACTTCATCACCATCTTTCTGTTGCGTCAGGTGCAAGAGCAACAAATCCTGGTGTCAGTGTGGTCATCTCATTGGCTCCTTCGGTGTGATAGGTCCCAATGACGTCGGCTCTGGGTTGATTTATCAGACATCTTAAATAAGCCTGAGGACGTTGGATGTGACACTGTCAATCATCTTCAATAGTCCCGATGACGTCGGCTGAGACTTTGTTATCAGCTAAGGCACCTGATGTCACTGTTCAGAGGATGGATCTGATGGCTCTGATGTAAAAATGCTTCCGCTAGTGATCAAAGGCTCCGGCCTGTCGATCTTGTCACCTATTTCCCTGGGTGGGCTGAAATATGCTAACATTATCACCAAGTATCTGATTGTACAATGGTCAAACCCAAGATCGAGAAGGCAATACCATGGACCCTGGTGCAGGAGGTCAAGTTCCTCAAGAAGGGATCGAAGGTCAAGATGGTCAAGATCACCCTGCCAGGCCACAAGAGCAAAAAACACAAGGCTGCTATCCCTCCATCATCACCTCAGCTTCCAAGACTGGGAACGCCACTGAATCATGGTCTCACACCAAGCACTACTGATCAGATCTATGTCCCGGATGATGTGGGGTATGTTCTACCTCGTTTAAAACTGCCTAAACCCAAGGTATGCTTGAATACAAGCTGGAGCCTCCCTATAGGATATATCCAGCTGGTACCAGCTTCGCAGTGAAACTAGCATCTGAGACACTGGTACAGGCCAAAGCCTGCTCATATGAGATATCTGGCCTGTACCGGTTTTACAATGTAATTGAGCTCTGATAAACTAGTACAGCATCAGGAAAAATACCCTATGCCATAACTCACTATGGGAAGCTATATGTTGCTATATGTTGCTATTTCTTGTTATATGTGCCTATGTGTGTCATATGTGCACTTGTTGCAGAAAGGGAAAAGTCCCCCTTCCAATAGCATCATATGGCACCAAAATGGCATCATATAGCAACAAATTGCAGCTATGGCAAACTCATTTCAATCCACTATCTTTTCCTTTTCTCATCATTTTGACTCTTTGTGCAAGAATGGAAATAGAGTATATTGCAAGTACATTACTACATGATCACTACTACCCTGCTAAGTACAGAAAAACCTCAAGAGAGGAAGTAGGAAAAGAAAAAGACAAAGGAAGGAACAGGAGCACTCACTTGGAATCACCTCCAGCCAGCCAGCCTGGAAAAAGAAAAGGTGAGAATAAGGAGAGGAAGGACAGGAGAAGAGAAGAAGAACTCACCTGGAATAACCAGCCAGCCCACTAGGAGAAGAAGAAGAAAAAGGAGAGAAAAAGGGGGAAAAGGAGAGAAAGGAAAAGCAGAAGAAGAAGAAGGACAAGAAGAAGGACAAGAAGGAGGAGGATAAAAGAGGATGAGATAAGGGAAACATAAGTAAATGAGTGACATAAATGACAGGCCACTTGCACTTACCAGAGGTCCAGAGACCTGCCAGGAACCTTCCAGGAGGGTGGATGGATGGATTGAATACCAGGGAGAGTGATGAAGAAGAGTGGAAGAGTAGAAGAAGAGGAAAGGGCAGAAGATGGTGGATGATGGTGAAGTTTGCAGAGGTGGAAAGTTGAACATTTGCTGCGCTGTTTTGCACAGCCACATTCCCACAGTTGTGGCTACACCTCTGAGTACAGTTATCTACGACCAGTTGAAACAAAACATTAAAAATATTGTCATAGAGCTACAACAACAACTCATGAGCACGTAAAAATTTGATCATTGGATAGATAGGCCTCTCAAGTCTTCTCTAAATAAAATTTAAAATTTAAAATGATGTGCGTCGAGCTCAGCAGTGGACACAGTGAGGATGTCACTTTTGTTGCAATAAAAACACATGATGTATTAGGAAAATCACTAATAATATTAGTAATAACTATTAGGATTGACTAATCATATGTTATCAGTTTGATGATCTCACTCACTAGTGTTACACTGACTCTCCAATACTTCAACAATGCCAAAAAAT